>CAMOHE010036616.1:0-118051 GCA_946598075.1 Artocarpus hirsutus
ATCTGATTTTAAGAAATTTCTTTTAAAGTTAAATAATTTTCAAATATAGTCCTACTGAGCCTTTCGCTCACGTTTCTATTTGTTTTAAAATCTTAACCCTAGGTGGATATCAGCATAGGATTGGAGAAGAGTCCGCCGACCAGACTTACGATCAGTAGAAGTATTTGGTAAGTTAAATTACCATTCAAGGCATGTAAGAATTTAACTTCTCTTTTATTCTGGACTGTGGTTGTATCATAATATTGTCAGTACTATATGTGTGTGCACAATATGTGGCCAGTGGGACCCATACGCGTTCCACCCCATATTTAATTATTTTTAATGTTATTTTATTTGCTTAATTATTATAACGATTTATTTTATTTCCTTAATTTCTTCTATTTAAACGGTTTTAAAAATTATCACTTTTAATTATAAATTCAAATTTTAAACTCTGTTTTTAACCAAATCTTTACTTAATTAATTTAATTAAACCACCACGTCACCTCCCGTACTCCGGGGCATGACATTTCGTCAGGCTATTATCGTTTCAGACTTGCTGTCTTATTCTTGTTGTCATCCTAGTTCATTTTCCTTACCAAATGCATGTGGTATTTATATATTTTTGTGTTTATATATACACATATATATGTATGTTATTTAGAGAGTATGAGGATTTAAACTCTATATTTTGAGGTATAGTCGGGGTGTAAAATTACCGTTAGATTTTCTATGCAACTGTGCTTGTTTGTTTTGTCTTGTTGGTCTTTTCACATCTTTTTTTTTTACGCCCACGTCGTTTTATTTAATGTATCTTTTTACTTGTCATTTTTTGGTCTATGCTTTTGGTGGTGGTTGTCGTTTTCTTCAACAACAAACAAGACAATTATAGATCACTGGACCATGAAATTGAAAGGCGACTTTTTTTTAGGTGAAAACACAAGTAGCAAACTAATCAAATATAAGTCAAGGTCGAAAAAGATTAAATAATGAAAGTATTGCCCCAAGTTCCTACACAACTTCGGGACCCAAATCTTTTTCTCAATCCAAAACCTCAAATTCACTAGAAAAGTCTGAAGTTGCAGCTTTTTTTATTTCAATTAATTTTTTTA
This sequence comes from Artocarpus hirsutus, assembly GCA_946598075.1. Taxonomy (NCBI): domain Eukaryota; kingdom Viridiplantae; phylum Streptophyta; class Magnoliopsida; order Rosales; family Moraceae; genus Artocarpus; species Artocarpus hirsutus. Next base: position 1,092 of record CAMOHE010036616.1, read on the forward strand.
CATCAAAGTTTTATTTAATCATCCTATCAAAAGTTTTATATGGAAATTGTTTGATAATATAAAAAAAGTACTGTTTCCAACTGTTTTAAACCAATTTTTACCGTAAACACTCAGTAGATTTTTTTTTCCTTCCTAAACTACTTTTTAAATTGACGTATTCAAATATTAATTTTTTGACCGTGATATTTTATTCACAGTTTAAACCTTTACATTTTTAAACGTTAATTCGAGCTACAATTTATATCACATAGATTAAAAACCACCATTCAAACCTGTACAGATTCAAACCATATCAATTCAAACTCGTGTACTAACGGAGTCTAGAGTATCATATATATTTGTATTAATAACATACGTTCTTATGCACACGTACACATATGTATATAAACCATTATACCAAACGAGACAAATAAATATCTCTCTTTAGACTTCTGTAAAGCATCCATATTTTCATATTTCACGGATTCAACTTATTAATCCCATAATTACAATAACAATAAACGCTACCTTAAGCTGGAACCTCTGCTCTAAAGTTAAAGATTCCTTAAACTTTTACTCCAACTAAAATTTTTACAAATTTTTTTAAATTTGACCATCTGATTTTTTTATTTAGAATTTGTGCATAATTTTCTTTAGTTTTAATCATCCTTGAATATTAATTTTTAAATGTCATGTTGTAAACTTAAAACTCTAAATAAATTAAAAAAATAAACTGTTATCCTATAAAGCATAATTTTTTGGCTCTTCACCTTAAAAATAAATTAAACTCAATCACAAATTTAATTCATTTGAAAGGGGAAAAAATACATATAATAAATAAACAAGGGTAAAAAGAAAAAAGACAAAAATGATTTGAAATAGAGTTAGACTGTAATTCCAACTCAACATTTTGGTTTAATTCATATTTTTGAAAAAGGCATTCATATTTAAAAAAAAAAAACAAAATTTAAAGATTTCACACGTATTGAAATAGCATGTCACGTGATACAACTGAATACTCATATTTAAAAAAAAAAAAAAAATCCTGAATACTTACTGATTTAGGCATCTCTAATAAAAAAAGAGAGAGAAACTTGACTTTTCTTTTTCATTTTTATTTTTTTAGGATGCCTTTGCTTATACTACTTGCTAATTCCTTTTTAGATATTTCTTCCTGCATTAATTTTCTGCATGCACGTAGAAATCTCTCAACCAAATCTTTGTGGGGTTTGTAAATATTGGGAAGAAGCACACAAAGTTGAAACAACTTGAACTAATCTCGTTTATATCGAACTCTTTCTTTTTAAGGGATCTTCACAATTTTATGCCATATATTTTCACCATATAAAATATATACAACATATACTTTGAATATGTTTAAGTTTGGATCTCCGAACCTTAAATTCATGTCAAATTTGTACATTTTCGGAGCCAACAAGTGATTTTGGCTCCTAAATTAATGAATTTACCCTTGTAATGTATGGATAAAACTGAAACCGAGTATGGATTGATAAATTTAACCCTTGCAGCTTAACTTTAAAAATCCATTTTTCATGCATTTTTTAAAGATTAATAATTGATTAATATTTGTTTAAAAGCTTATCCACAAGGCACGAAGTGTAAATTAGTCTATTAAAACTTGGATTTGGAGGTACACTATTAAAACTCGTCCATAATGCATGTTACTATTTTATATTAACAGAAAATGTAGGTCATAAATTAATAAATAATTAAAACATTTAACAGCTCTGATTTAGTTAATATTATAGACAGAATTGGATTGATGGAGCATTTTGAACCCTTTTTTGTAGATTGGGGTTTGTTTTAAACAGCTTTGAAGAATTCGAAGGCATTTGGAAATAGGGCACATGTGGCTTGTGGGGATTTGTTAAAATAATCCAATAATAATTAATAATCCTTCTTTTTGAGTAATTAGCAGCAAAAGGCATAATATGACTTATGCCAAGTGAGTGAGCAAGACGTGCAGAAAATGTGTACGGAAAATAACAAAGTTTTACCTACTCATTATTTTTTAGGTCTTTTCTTTTGATTTTCTTCCATTTTCTTTCTTTTCTTTTGCTTTTCTTTTCATATATTTGTTTTTTTCTTGTTCTTGTTCTATTTTCATACTTATTATTTTCCTTTTTAAATTTTTTTTGCTTTTTTGTTAACATGTTTAATACGCACACGCGGTGCGCGTGCTTATCGACTAGTATTTTGAATGCAATTCCCCGCTACTCTTGTATTATTTTGTCAATGGTAGTTTGTTTTTACTATCGTTCTTATAGTAGAGTCATTTTCCACAAGTGTGAGACTTCCTTTTTTTCCCTCCGTCTGTATGGTTGGCGTCGTTGTGAATTTGTTGTCATTGTCACATATACTGTCATTTCTCACTCTTCGGCTTTGTTTGGAAATTCATTGGAATTAAAATATTCTAACTGCTACAATGTAAAACTCTCACATGCTACAGTAAAGAAATAAATAAAAATTTGTTATAGTGTAAAAATCTCATATGCTATAATTTTAAAGTTTCAACTACAAGTTCCAACGTTGTTTCCATCGTTTCCCAAAATGACGCCGCTTTTATTTGCAATAATTTTTTTGGCAATTTATTTGCAATAATTGTTGATCAAGCATCCGTGTGTGTGTAGTTTATATGTCTATGCATCTATAATACTAGATGTTCTTGAGATTGTCAACTGTGTTAGCTCAGTTGATACGTTCTTGATATTTGAGCTTAGAATCTCCCCTCTTAATCATCTCATTCTTACCAACACAAGTCGGTGCCATTGGTATGCTTTTTTTGTCATTAACATTTGTATGCTTAAGTTGTCTTCTCAGTAATTGTGACTAAATGAAGATTTTTGAGGATTTATCGTTTTTGGACAGTGTCGTTTTTGGCTAACGTGTTTCTATTTGATGTCCTAATTATCGTATCGTTATCGTTTTCTGAGTCAGTGTCGTTTTCGTTGTTCCTCCAATACATAGCAGTACCCGATTTTGTCGTTTTCACTTTTGTACTTTTCAGGATAATTTGCTTTCCAAAAGAATGCCGTTTCTCAATATTCATTTCGTTTTATTGATTTTTTTTATTTTCTAGCGTTTGCCGTTTTGGTTCAAATCATTCCAGCTGGTGTCCTTTTACAAATGTCGTTTTTTGCAATGGCTGTCGTTTTGTTAGGCTATTTTCGTTTCACATTTGCTGTCTTATTCTTGTTGTCATCCTCGTTCATTTTCCTTACCTATTGCATGTGGTATTTATATATGTGTGTGTTTATACATATATATACATTATATTGTCTTGAGAGTATGAAGATTTAAACTTTATATTTTGTGGTATAGTCAGGTATAAAATTACTGTTAGATTTTCCATACAACCCGTGCTTATTTGTATTGTCTTATTGGTCGTTTCACATCTTTTATTTTATCGCCCACGTCCTTTTATTTTATGTATCTTTTTACTTGTTGTCGTTTTTTGGTCTATGTTTTTGGTGGTGGTTGTCGTTTTCTTCACCAACAAAAACGACAATTATAGATTATCGGACCATGAAATTAAAAGGCGACTTTTTTTAGGCGAAAACACAAGAAGCAAACTAAGCAAATCCAAGACAAGGTCGAAAAAGCACAAAAAAAAAAAAAGAAGAAGAAGAAGAAGAAAGTAATTCCCAAGTTCCTACACAACTTCGGGACCCAAATCTTCTTCTCAATCCAAGACCTCAAATTCATTAGAAAAGTCTGAAGTTGCAGCTTTTTTTTTTTATTTCAATTAATTTTTTTTACGTCAAAGTTTTACTTAATCATCCTATCAAAAGTTTTATATGGAAATGGTTTGCTAATATTAAAAGAAAAAGTACCCTTTCAAACTGTTCCGAAGCATTTTTTACGGTAAACATTTTGTGGATGTTTGTTTTCCTTCCTAAACCACTTTTTAAATTGATGTATCCAAAAATTAATTTTCGGACCTGATGTTTTATTCATAATTTAAATTTTTACATTTCTAAACGTCAATTCGAGCTACAATTTAAATCACATAAATTAAAAACCACCATTCAAACCTGCATAGATTCAAACCATATGTTGATGTTTACCAATGGGTGGCGGCGGATCAACACTACGTGGGTGCTCGAACGGCTCGTCCTTGTTCATCTCGGCCTACTTAGACGTACCTACAACAAGAGAATGAATGCTTCGAAGGTAAAGGGGAATATCGGTATGGTATCAGATAAGGGCTTTCCGACGCTCAAGGCAAGTACTGTTTGACAGAGTACGAGAGTTAGTTAATTGGGAAGGACCACGTTGGTCTCAAGCTGCAGTAAATACGCTTTATCTATAAGCTACCACTCGAACCGGGTGTTGCGTAGGTTTCACCCATGACTCGTGTGTCACATTAAGGCCTGTTAGAGGGCCTCCACCGGTAGATTGGCCTCCATCTGACAGCATAAGTGTGGCCATTTGTTGACATTCTGTAGCGAGTGGCTGTCCGTTTACAAGCTCTGACAATCCGACAAAAGCACACGTCCTTCCCGAGGAGGCAAGAACTTATGACGCGGCCAGCATGGGCCCTGTAGAGCACCTCCGGAGGAAGAGCAAAGGTCAAGAGGTTAAAGATTACCTTCCTGATGACTTCTGCCGAGTACAATTGTCGAGCCACCGAAAAGGGGTCCTTCAAGGACGACATTGAGCACACCCCATCATATATCAATTCCAGCTCGTGTACTAAACGGAGTCTGGAGTATCATATATATTTGTATTAATAACATACGTTCTTACACACACGTACACATATGTATATAAACCATTAAACCAAACGGGACAAATAAATAACTCTCTTTAAACTTCTATAAAACATCCATATTTTCATGTTTCACGGATTCAACTTATTAATCCCATAATTACGATAACAATAAACGCTACCTTAAGCTGGAACCTCTGTTCTAAAATTAAAGATTCCTTTAACTTTTACTCCAATAAAAAGGTTTACAGTTTTTTTTAATTTGTCCATCTGATTTTTTTATTAGAATATGTGCATAATTTTCTTTAGTTTTAATGATTCTTGAATATTAATTTTTAAATCTCATGCTGCAAACTTAAGACTCTAAAATTTAAAGAAATCAACTGTTATCCTATAAAGCATAATTTTTTGGACTCTTCACCTTAAAAAGTAAATTAAACTCAATCAAAAATTTAATTCATTTGAAAGGGGAAAAAATACATATAATAAATAAACGAGGGTAAAGAGAAAAAAGACAAAAATGATTTGAAGCAGATTTAGACTGTAATTCCAATTCAACATTTTGGTATAATTCATATTTTTGAAAAAGGCCTTCATATTAAAAACAAAAACAAAATTTAAAGATTTCATACGTATTGTAATAGCATGTCACGTGATACCATTGAATACTCATATTTTCAAAAAAATAAAAATAAAAATAAAAATCTGATTACTTACTGATTCATGTATCTCTAATAAAAAATGAGAGAGAAACTTGACTTTTCTTTGTCATTTTTATTTTTTTAGGATGCCTTTGCTTATACTACTTGCTAATTCCTTTTTAGATGTTTCTTCCTGCATTAATTTTCTGCGTGCACGTAGAAATCTCTCAACCGAATTTTTGTGGGGTTTGTAAGTGTCGGGAAGAAGCACACAAAGTTGAAACAACTTGAACTAATCTCATTTATATACCATATATTTTCACCATATAAAATATATATACCATATATTTTGAATATGTTTGAGTTTGCATCCCCGAATTTTAAATTTATGTCAAATTCGTACATTTCGGAGCCAACAAGTGATTTTGGCTCCTAAATTGATGAATTTACTCTCGTAATGTATGGATAAAGCTGAAACCGAGCATGGATTGATAAATTTAACCTTTGCAGCTTAACTTTAAAAATACATTTTTCATGCATTTTTTAAAGAATAATAATTGATTAATATTTGTTTAAAAGCTTATCCATAAAGCACGAGGTGTTAATTCGTCTATTAAAACTCAGATTTGGAGGTACACTATTAAAACTCATCCATAATGCATGTTACTATTTTATATAAACAGAAAATGTGGGGCATAAATTAGTAAATAATTAAAAAACTTAACAGTTCTGATTTAGTTAATATCATGGACAGAATTGGATTGATGGAGCATTTTGAACCGTTTTTTATAGATTGGGGTTTGTTTTAAACAGCTTTGAAGAATTAGAAGGCATTTGGAAATAGGGCACATGTAGTTTGTGGGGATTTCGTTAAATAATCCAATAATAATTTATAATCCTTCTTTTTGAGTAATTAGCAGAAAAGGCCATAATATGACTAATGAGTGAGCAAGACGTGCAGAAAATGTGTACTGAGAATAACAAAGTTTTACCTACTCATTAATTCAATTCAATACCCACTTGCAAATACCATTTCCAGTTCCTCTCTTCGGCCCACAGAAGCTGCATCCCAGCACCTGGTTTTGCCCCCTTTTTTTTGTTTTTCCCTGCTCCCCTTTGCCCTGCAATTAGTGCCCTCTTTTTGCTATATGGGGAGTGTTTCAAAACCAAGTTAAAATCTAAAATTTTGCAATATGTGAAAGTTTATAGTATATTTTTACTTGAAAACTTTACATTCTAACTGTTTAAATTTTGATATTACAACTTGGTTTTCAAACACTTTTCTCTTCCTCTCATCTTGTGTGCCGCAAAGCGTAAAGATATTTTGTGTACTTTAATGCTTGGATAACGACCAAAAAAAAAAAGCAAACATTTTTTTTACCTTCTTGTGGGCTGAATAAACAAGAGCAATGATGGAGGAAAAATGTAGTACAAGAGTCGTGTCGTGATAACATCATCGTTGGTTGGTTTTCAATTGATTAAAAATATTGGAAATCATGTGTGACTATTATTGGATTGATATGCTATATGCCATTCTTTGGGTAGACAAAAGTTGTTGCAGGTAATTTGATAGTAAATTCATATTAGATTACTCCAGTTAAAAAAAAAATAATAGTAATTAACAAGGAAAAACTGTAAAATGAAATTTGATTCAATGCAGCTTTGAAACTTTTCAAATGGTGGGAGAGATTTCTCTGCATAATATCGTCCAAAATCAACTGGTAGGAACTTCCAGGGAGGAATTTGGTTGAGAATTTTTTATCTAGTAAATCCCTTGTGCTTTGGTGAACCTACAAAAGAAAGAACATTCTGTTTACGAAAAGTATGTCTAACCTTTTGTTTGGCAATCACACTTAAAAACATGGTTAGACTCAATATTAGTTTAAAATGCTGTAGCTGTTGAGAGCTTTACACTATAGCTACAGAGAGCTTTTTACTGTAGACAATTAAAACTGTGGTTCAATTTGTAAGTACCAAACAAAGGCTAAAGTTACTTTGTAGCATATGAGAGCTTTACACTGTTAAAATTGATAATGAGATTTCAAACTCTAATCTTAAAATTGAAAGTCCCGTGTGAATTTACAACTGAATTAAACTTGCAACAACGTAAACTAAAGAGCGAGCCAAGTAGACAATAAGAAAAGCTCAAACTTCCTAAAAGGGTACCCTTAAGATTAGTTCCAAAATCTAAAAATAAATAAATAAAAGATTTTTTTTTTAAAGAAACAAAAAAAGATGAGTGGATGACTATCCAAAAAGTGCCAGTCATCCCATATTTCCATGGCCAGCTCCCCATACCGATGAAGTAAATAATGGCCAGCTCCCCATACCGATGAAGTAAATAAAGAGAGGTGTGGGTGCCTTAAGGGAGTCTAGTCATCACAAATGCTATCCTGTAATATCTCCAATTTATCTTGTACCAAAAATCATTTTCTAGTAGGCCATTTAAAAAATGAGTTTGAATTAAAAATTTAAACTAAAAATATTGTAGCATGTGAAAGAAAATGCTGTTGAAACAAGGTTAAATCAAGAAGCTACCATATTGTTTGGCATAATTGTCTAATTTTAGTGAATAGCATCTGGTTGTATTAGCTAAATATTGCCTCATTTATAATCCATGACAGATTTGTTTGCATGGGTTGGTGAACCTCAGCTCTAGGCCCATTAATTGCCCCAATCTCTGTTTTCTTTCCTTCCCTTTAAATGCATGCTTTTGTGTTGCTTTGCTTGCTTCACTTCACTTATTCCCAAGGCAAACGACTTAAGACTAGCTAGCTAGGAGCAAAGTCTCTTCCTTTCTCTCTCCTACCTTCAAAAGGCAACATGGCCATTAGTAGTTCATGTGTTTGCTCTCTTATAAAAGGGGGGTTTTCTGGTCAAGTTTTATCAATTGGGGCTTCTAGTTCTAAATTCTTAACTAGACTCACGAAGAGGATTGTTTTTGCTGCCTTCACTTGCATTTTTGCTTTAGGTAATATAATGTTTGGCTTTCTTCTCTAATTTCTAGCTTGCTACCAGTTAAATTTCATGGGTTTTCGCTTTGTTCTTGTAATAGTATTAGGAACCATGAATTATTGGTTCTTGGGTATTGGTTGGAACACAGAAGAAGTCACCCTTGAAACACAGGAAGTCACCCTTTATATCAACTTTGTCATTCCCCCCAACCCCCGCTCCGCCCCCCACCGCCAACACCCCACCACCCCCACCTCCCTCCCCCCCTCCCTTCTCTTCCTCTCTCTCTCTCGTTTGCTAATTCAAAATAGCACTATTGGTTTGTTACTTGATTCTCTGATTATATTTTCAAAGGAAGAAAAAACAATTATTTTGCATTCTGATCTCAATAAGCTAAGATGGTGAAAAATAGCATCTATGAATTGTATGAAATTCATAAAAAAGGACATCATTTGCCTATCTTCTCTTGTAAAGTTGTTTTTGTTGATTTCTTTACCTTTTTCTTTTACTTTTTTAACTGAAACCTGGTGGTTGATTCTATATATAGGAGGGGCTATAGTGGGAACAATTCATGGAGCCATAAAAGGGCAAACGACAGAGACTGGATTTCTTAAAGGAGCTATAATAGGAGGCCTAGCAGGGGCAGTTACAGCCATTCAGTTGCTTGATTCATCCATTGATGGTGAGCCATTTTCCAAGGTATTGCCTTAGCCACTATATTATATTATATAATACATAATTTTATGATATACATTTTTATATATATGTATATACTTAGCAAGAGCAATAATGAGTGTAACTTTCATGAAAATTTATTTTTATGTATATTATATTATATTGAACAATTTTTCTTGCAGGCGGCCATACTTAGAAGTTTAGTGAATGGAATACTTATCATGGATTATGCAAGTCCTGTAATGCTAAAAGCCTACCAATGGCAGGTAAGTAATTTATTAAAATAATAATTAGCAAAAAAGTCATTTATAAGTAACAACATTATTTATTTATCTTGGTGATAAAATTTGAGCAGGTCAGCACATTGGAAACAACTTACAGAGATATTTCAGACATCTATGACACAGATGCAATTAAAGGGTTGTCTCAGATTTGCATTCAAAAGCTCCCTTCACATGAATATCACCCAAGCAAGAATCATTCACATGACTTTTGTTGCTCAATTTGCCTACAGGTGGATATGCTGCATATATTTTACATGTCTTTCTTTCCTTGGCATGAAAAAAGGTTCAGAAACAAAAGAAAATGGGGTCTTTCTATAGTGGGGCCTCCAGTTTTAAAGCAACAGAAAAAAGAAAAAAAAAAAAGAAGGGGTTTTTCTATAGTAAGTTCTTGTACTTATAGTGTATATTTTTTTTTCCAGTTAGATCCAATCGAAATTACATCAAGTAAAAATAAAAATATATGTAAAACAAAGAATTTCTAACTAAAAACTAGGGCATTGTCAGTAGTGTGTTTTTTTCATATCCTAGTATAAAACTCTCAAAAACATTAACATATAATAATAATAATAATAATAATAATAATAATAATAATAGCAAAGAAACGGCAGAGAATATGGTAATAGGAAAACCTTTGTCAAGAAACTCCTTTACAACATTTGAAACCCCATGGAATTTCCTTATGAAACTGAAAATGGATGTGTTGAAATATCTACTACGTTTTTTTTTATATATAAGTTCTTACCAAAGTTTGAACCTTGCTCACACACCCGACCATTTGAGCTAGCCTGAAGTCGCGTTAAAATATTTATTACTTGCATCATCGTACATGCCTCTTGTATCTTGTAGGAAGCGAAGGGGGGAGAGAGTGTAAGAAGGCTCCCAAAGTGTGGGCATTTTTTCCACTCGGACTGTATAGATCAATGGCTGATGCGCCAAGGCTCTTGTCCTATGTGTAGAATTCGTGTTTGTGGTGACAAAAATGAGATATGAAATCATTGGGCTCAAGTGACCTCATCAGAGAAGTGAATTTCTCTTGGCAATTGTTTATACTTTAAGTTGGAAGATTTAATCACAAATGGCTTGTGCCCTATGTCTCTTTCCAATTATCATGATAATATAGCACATATAAAATGCCCTTTCATTCTCACTGGAATAATGAAATTTTCCGAGAAAACCCATCAAGAAAGGCAACTGAAAGCACATAAAAATCTCAATCTTTAAATTTGTTTCATTGCACCTAACGCCAAAAATCTTATAGGTTTATTGTTTAATCTCGGAAAATCTAAGCAAATATAATATGACATTTTTAAGGGATTGCTTTCATAATATTTAAAGGTATCACATAATGGACATGCGTTTAGATCTATTAAAAGGAAAAATTCATCATCAATATTATGGTAAAAAACCAAAATTGTAAATAGATCCATAAATGAATGTATGCATGAATAAATAAAGGACTACTCTTCCAACAAGATTTAGGGTTTAAACTATCACAAATTCACAATATTAATAGTGTAGAAAATAATCGCGCTAAAAAACCTTCAAAAAAAATTCATTCCAGAGAAATAAGATAAAAAATATAGATTTAAACTCTAAAAAAATTGACGCCTCGAAATGGAAATATTAAAGTTTAGGATGAGTTCTGTTACATTTTAAGTTTTTTTTGGTAGTATTGTTATATTTTAAGTCATGTACATATAGTAAGACGAGACTGATAGAGCAATGGGGATTTAAGTGTTAATCGTGAACTGACTAAGTTAGTAATTCATATATACCACTTTGAGCTAAAATTTAAGATTAAATTTTGGGGACATTTTCATAAATGTAATATTTTAATATTAACTTTTTATAAATGTACACATATTTTTTTTAGCACAACTTAATATGTAATATGAATGATAGTATAACATGAATAAACACAATTTTGAAAAATATGGCATAGCATGTAATTTTTTCTAATTTTTTCACAAAATGATATATTTGAAATCCAACTCCACATAAGTGGTATTCTCCTCTATCATGCCGTGTTGACAAAAGCACAAGCTAATTAGGACCGGTATCACTTTAGAAAGCTTATTAGTATTTATACTACTTCCTTGTATAAGTTTGAAACATACTACTTCTTGACAACAAAATCAATTTTACCCACTACTACAACAATGCATGCCCTTAGAAGTCAAAATTAATTATGTCTTTATCTTCTTTAAAAGCTATATGTTTCAAAATTTCTCACATAAGCGATAAAAATGAAAACCAGTATATAGAAGTGGTATTTGTCAAGCTAACCCCAAAAGCACTTTTGCTATCCCAAAATAATTTTTTCACAAATGTGTTATGATTGAAATCCAACTCTGCAGAAATGATATTCTACTAAAATCACTCCAATGATTTGGAACTATAGGGGGTCAATATGGGCGGGCTTAAACAGGATGGCTCGTGACCCGTCTCTTTTTGGCCCATGCCTGGGCTAAGCCAGGCTTTAGAGATGCAAGAATAGGCCGGCCCTGGCCTTTCTCCTTAGGCTCATGTCAGCTGTGGGCCGAGTCGGCCCAGCCCACGAATTTTGTGGGTCGGGCTAGACCAGCCTATATTAGAATTATCTTAGCCTAGCCCATACCACAGGCCAATTTTAAGTGGGTTGGGCCAAGTTGTGCCGTGGGCCTTGAATGGACTAGCCCATCAAGCTCATCTATGAGTTAGGATGGGTAGGTCTATTTTGGCCCATCGTAGATTTAGATGTACCAGCTCATTTAAGCATGCAAATTTTTATTTTTTATTTTTTATTTTTTATTTTTATTTTTAAATTTTTAAACAAGTTAACAAATATAAAAGTTTAAATAGTCAATGAAAATATAAAAAAAGGATATATTATTTAAGATTGCCTCATTAAAAACCTTTTTAAGGAAAACTTAGTGGGACAAAACCTTAGTAAGAAAAAAAGAATATAATCAGAATAATTATACATAAGATGTTTACAAAATTATTAAAATATACCACAACGGGCCTTCAATGTGGACCTATATGAGCCTTACATGGGCCAAAATGGGCCGGCCCATGATAGGCCTAAACGTGCCAGCCTTGACTGGCCCATGGGCTTATATATATTAGCCTAGCCCAGCCCACCAATATTTATAGGCCGGCCCAGACCGTGCCTTAAACAGTGATAGGCCGTGCTGGCCTACAGGCCCTGCCCAATGTTACATCTCTACCGGGCCTAAGATTTACGCCCAAAATAAAACACTTACATTATAAAAATGCGGCAGTCCGGGTGCTAACCCTGAGAACCAAGATTAACTCAACTGGGCCGATTGTGGATTGACCAAGCGGGCTACTCTATAGCTTAATGGGCCTTCAAGCCCAATACCCAATAGAAGCCCAGGCCCAACAGACTAGATGGCCGAGGGCGTCACCTTGTGAAAAAGGACAAAGAAACGAGGCAGGCAAAAGAATCGGGAAAGCCGAAACCATCGTCTCCACCAGAGTGATAAGTGAGCGTAGAGAGAGAGAGAGAGGGAGAGACTCAGTAAGCACTGAGCAGAGCAAATTGTCCAAAGAGAAACAAGAGAGAGAGACAGAGAGAAATGGCGTGGTGTGCGGCTCGGACGTTCAACATGCCGGCAGCGGAAATGGGCGCACTGCGCAGCTGGACCCCGTTAGCGGCGGCGGGCGTGGGCTGCGCTGCCTCCCTCGTCGGCTCGACCCTCTGGCGATCCTCTTCCTCCAAGCGCTCCACGCCCTTCGCTTGCTTGGGCATTTCTACCGATTCTCGTGAGTTTCCTCCATTTTCCTTCTCATTTTCTTCCGAGAAATTCATCCCGCTGAATATTTTTCTCATTATTTTTTCTTTTATCTGTTCCAATTCCTTTCGTTTCCGGAGCTTGTGAAATGGGTTTTTTTTGGATTGTAATTAGATGTTGGAAGGTTTAATTTTTTTTTTCGTGATAATTTACGTGAATATATTGATTTTGGGTTTGTTATTGATGTTAGGGTTTTTTTGGCTACAATGCTAGGAATGTTTGCTTCAAGGATTTTTGGTAACAAGCAACATAGTTAACTATTTCACCCTTTATTCCATTTGGGATTGTTTGGTTTGTAAACACAAACTTCACACGTGTTCTCCATTTGAAATGTTCTGTTCCATACTTTAAAGATTTTGATAAAATTCAACAAAGTTAACTTTTTCCCTTTTTCCATTTGGCATTGTTTGGTTTGTATTTGTAGTACCAATTATAAGTCATTATAAGAAAACCCTGTGTTTTCAATTTGTTTTTTTGAATGGAAATGTTGTGTTTCATATTTTGTAGGAATATTTTACTTCAAAGATTTTGATAAAATTTACCAATTATAAGGGATTATAATAAAAACTTTCATATATTCCATTGGAAATGTTGTGTTCCATATTTTTAGGAATATTCGGAACGTTTTACAAATTGAGTCATAAAGAGAGAGAATTTTTAATACTATTCATACAACGTGGGGGGCATAGAGGCAACCTGGAAAATGTAGGGTGGAATGCAATATTTTAATCAGAGACCAGGGAAGCAACTATGTTTATTTGATCATGTTGCCAAATCTAATGCGAGTCGTAATTTACGCGAGTCAATTGATTCTGGGGTCTTTGTAGGCATTAAAGAAGCTGTTAAAACAGAGAAAGCTCCTGCAGCGTTGGGACCTTATTCCCAAGCTACCAAAGCCAATAACTTTCTCTATGTTTCTGGTGTCCTTGGCCTTATTCCAGAGGTTTGTTTTATGTTTTTGTTTTTGTTTCCCTTTCCCCCTGACTTTTGGATTTGTAAATAACATTCCACACAGCGTTTGTATGTGTTTTTGTGCACATTATACTTATGAAAATGTGTGTCTGTTTGCTGGGACACAGACTGGGAAATTCGTTTCGGATAATGTTGAAGATCAAACTGAGCAGGTACAAGAAGTGACTTGTAAATTGTAAATTCAGCATAATGTTTTTAGGATGATAGTTGTACAGTGGTTGTATTTTGCTTTTCGTAAAGGAAGGTTTTAAGCTTTTAACTTGTTATTCTGCTGTTTATATACCTTTTTTTTTTTTTTGGCCAAAGCTTTACTGAAGGGGGGAAAAAAAAGAAAAAAACAAAAGCAGAGTTATATTTTTGAAGTGTTTTATTTTTTGACTTTGATTTTGTGGTTCAGTGGTTGGACTTGGTTTCTAGTAGGAGTGTTATTTTGTGGCATCTTGCCACAAAATGTATATATTTTAATATTATGTTTATGATTTTGGCCACGAATTAATTGCAGGTTCTCAAGAATATGGGGGAAATTCTGAAAGCCGGTGGCGCGAGCTATTCTTCTGTGGTCAAGACAACAATTATGTATGAATCATTTGTCTTAGGTTCTTGTTTTTCCTTTTCTTGTTTGGTTAATTTGGTGATAAATGGTTATTGATTCTGCTTTCATAATTCTCTCCTACAGGTTGGCTGACTTGAAAGACTTCAAGAAAGTTAACGAGATCTATGCTAAATGTGAGTTTTAGAGAAGTAAAAATTCCTTGTCTTTTCGGTATTTTTACATTCAGCATAAGTGAGAAGCTAACCACTTCTTGAATCAAAATGCTCTAAGATGGTCATGCTACTTTACCTAAAACATGCTTTATGAACTTCATCCCTAGCGAGGAAAATGTGGCAAAACAAATATTGACCCGTCTTTTCAACCTGCCATAAAAGGGTTTCTTAATCTTTCCTTTTAAAATTTTCCTTCAGATTTTCCTTCGCCTGCCCCAGCTCGTTCAACATATCAAGTAGCAGCGTTACCATTGGACGCGAAGATCGAAATTGAGTGTGTCGCAGCACTCTAATGACATCCGCAAGCCTCAGCTCACTGCTTCTCAGCTACTAATTTAAGTTAATAATGTGAGAGGGGCATATGTCATATCCAAGAATCTCTGTTAAACTTTACTCAGTTTTCCTATGAACAGCGTTGTAAGTTGTAATGTCGTCACTGTAATTCAATTATCAAAATGGAGAAAGCAGTTGGCTGTTTTTTGGTCCAACAATTGTGGATGTTGGAACAATTTGAGTAGTTCTTAATATGGATGCGTCAGGGCGTTTTGGCATGATTTTTCCTCGTTGGGATTTTATTTTGCAACATGTCGTTTCTAACTCTACTTATGCTTGCGGAGTGATGTAAGGACTACTTTTATGAATATTAAATTCTTTAGCTCCTTTCTTTATCCGATCCGGCCCGAAATAATGAGTTACTATTGATATTGACACGTTTGAGATCGCCAAATGTTCGGGAGTTCCTCCATTCAATCCTTTTCCTTTTTCTTGTTGTTAGTTATAACGTTCGTATACATCTTCTTTTTGTTTCTCCAACCTATAGTGAGAACCTATAGTGAGTTACAGACAGAGTTTGAAGGTGCTGCTCTTCACAAATCCTAGCATACCCCTGGTTAGGATGGGTGAGCCAACCACTTTCACTTAGGCCTGGGTCGAGTCAGTGGTGGGACCTTGTCGGGCTCCTTCCCCCCTCCCCCCGCACCCCCATTCTAAATCTAGAAAGTTCCTCTTCGTTATTAAGGTTGCCATTAGGTATACATAGCTACACATAGGAGTTTCTTGCAATACATAGTGGTCAGTCAAGATCCCTCTCACATGCATCAGAGACACTCATCTGGATTACCTATTGTAAGACTAGCTATACTATCTCGCATTACAGCCTTATTGTCATTGTCATAATTGTTGTCAGCCTAGACAATTGCTCCCCCAGAAAACGCAAACCGCATGGAGCCTACCCGAGTTCGTTTTCTGTCGCCACTTGCCAGTCGCTAGGGAAACACAGCCTGGCCCCCTCTCGGGAAACGAGGGTGGGAGTCCAACAAGCACATGTCTTGTACCTTCAGAGATACTTTAGTCACATCTTAACCCATGGTTGAAGAATGAGGCGAGCAAGAAAGTCATCCCCTTGAAATGGATAAAATGTCCGAAGACCTTCTCTCCTTTTTCATTACAAGGCCCTTCAATTCTCCTCCTAGGATTCAATTAAGCGCACTTCCTATCTAGGCAAGCCAAATACGAAAAAGCACTTCTTTCCCCGCTAGCCTTGCAATCATTCATCGACTTCAAGTCGAGTTCAAAAGCTTGACAATTTACTATAGAGGGCCCTTCTTTTAGCTTTTCTTCCATAAAAGTGGAGTAGACGGCTATAGTAGTCTACTAGGAGCAAAGAGAAGCTCGCCAAGCGGAGGAGTCGGACTCAACTATTTAACTAGTCCGAAATAATGTCCTCCGACATCCCGAACGAGGTGGCTCTAAACTCAGGGTTGCCTACCTCTCTAGTTATAGAGAGAGGAGAGAGGCTTCGAAGTCTTAAGTCAAGCTAGAAATGTCGCTAGAAAACTATAGGTAAGGGTTGACAACAAAAAGGCATTTTTTTAAGCCTAAGGGGCAGTGAGCGGGGTAGGAAAAAGTTAAAAAGAAAGGTATTTGAACTAGGGTGGGCTTCGATGAAGAGCTTTTAATGCTCATTGATTAATGATGGTCACAGACACGTTTTATATATAAACTTGCAGAACGCCACATAGTACCACATGTCGTTTACTGAGATGCCATTACAACATCACACGACATGTCATATTTTCTAACATGTTTTTGTGATGCTTTTTATGTATTTTAATGCATGTGGACTTATAAAGCACGTCAATCTCAAACCAAGTGTTTTAGGTTATTTAAAAAAAAAAAGTTAATAACACTAACAGCCCTTGAATTTTAGGGTTTTTCTCACCTTGTCTACTTAACTTTGAAATTATCACTATACTTCTGAACTTTTAAAACTTGTCACAGTACTCCTTGAATTTTAAAAATCACCATGTTGTCCTTAAACTTTCAACACTCTTTATTTTATCTCTTATTTTTTGATTTTCAGTTCAAATAGAAAACATTAAGCCAACATGATTTGTACGTGGGTCACCTATAAGGATAAAAAAAGAGATTTCATTACTCTCAGGTTTTGTTTTACATTTGTATTCCCATTTAACAGTTTTTTATCTGCTCTCATTTAAAAGGGTCTGTATGCACATGTCTTTTACATATTGTTTGCTGATATATCTTCATCTTTAATGCATAACACATCTTTTTTAGTATTCAAACTTAAATATTGGCAAATAATATTGACTTATTAAATGAGCAACCCATTAAAAATGAGAAGAAATTTATGGACAAATTCTTTCTAAATGAGAGTTTAGATAAAAATAAAAGTGTCAAGTGAGAATGTAAGCATGAAACAAAACTTAGGAGTAATAAAATCTCATTTTTGCCTTTATAGATGACTCATGTACGAATCACATCAGCTTAATTCTATCTATTTGACTGGAAATTGAAAAATAAGAGACAAAATAAGGAGCTTTGAAAGCTCAAGAGTAAAGTTGTGATTTTTAAAATTCCAAGAGCAAAGCGAGAATTTTTGAAAGTTCAAGAGGTAAAGTGGTGATTTTTAAAGTTCAAAAGCAAAGTGAGGGAGATCCTAAAATCTAAGGACCATTAGTGTTAATAACAAAATAAAAAAGGCTTTTACACGTGTAATTTTTTGAGGTCTTTGTTGTATGACTATGCGACACATTGCTAATGTTCTTCTTGGTTGGCCTTTATTTATTTATGGCGGGAGTAAAAGGGAAGTGTCAAATTTTTAAATTTTTTTGAAGTATATCAGGTTTTAAAAATATTTGTAGTAAATATCAAATTTACAATGTAAACAACTTATTTACTATGTAAATAAGAAATATTTACATTGTAAACAAGGAAGTATATATTATTTGCACCACAAATCTATTTATTGTGTAAATAAAAATTATTCATTATAAACAAAATAGTAGATAAATTATTTACATCATAAATTTGACATTTTTTATAAATAGTTTTAAAACTTGACATTTACTACAATTAATTTTGAAAAGATTACATTTCTTGCAATTTTCGTTTTATGGTATGTGTATGTAGGGAGATATGGGGATTATTTTGTGCTAGTTTAATTTCTGAATAACATGTCAACTTATTATGCTCTCATTTTATTTTTTTCTTTTATTTTTTATATCTTTTAAAATGTCGACTTTCTACATATATCACGATTCATTAATATTTCAGGTTCCAAGTTTTGTGACATGGCATATTTCAAGATTTAGGTATTTATTAGAACATTTTAAATTGTATTTTTTTATTCTCTAATCAAGTCACATTTAAAGATAATATTAATATAGATTTAAAAGGTAATTTTGAAATTTAGTTACTTTAAGAGATATTTTGTACATGCTTTTAAAAATACAATAGTGTCTAACTATTTAGATATTTAAATGAAACACAAGGGGTTTTTTGGTATTTTGACTTTGAATTAAATAAATGAATAGATTATGAATCTGGTCTTATTTAAGGGCATTGTTGTATTTTAATTCTTTTTTCCCCCTTCATCCACAAATTATGATTGGGAATAAAATTGAGATAAAACTTTCACATCATTCCGTAGCTTTTAAAACAAAAGCATACTTAAAAAAATAAAACAAAATGTATATACGTAATTACCTATATACCCCTACAGCGTTGTGTTGTCCAAAACCCGTCCCCAGAGACAATGATTATCATGATCGATTTGTCTGATGAGATTCCAACAAAACCAATCAGTACTCCCTCTACCTCACGACAATCTCCCAAGACTCGAGCGCACCTGATCACAGCCCAAGTTAACCTTCATTGTCCGCTTTTGGACATCAAGACACGGATATGCTATTGCCATTTGGCTAAAAAGGCTTCTTTCTCCATCTCTCTCAAGTCTAAGCCACCATCTACCTTATCGTGGAAAATTCTGTAACGCAACAAAAGAAAGTAAGATTTTTTCCCAGATTCTATATTCCTTTCTTATTCATACACACATATATATATATATATATTGTTACGTGTATATGTATATTGTTCTCCATCTTTTGTTTACTTATAATCTCTTTTTGTGACTTTAAAGCAATTCTTTAATTTATGGGTTAACCAGATCCAGAAAATTTCATTTCAATATTTTTCTTTTATTCCATTTACTTGTTAAAGATTGTTCCTTTAATCAATTTCTGTAATTCCTGGCTTTTGGGTTGCTCCCAATTTTCAGCTTTTGGGATTTTTCTTCTCTTTTCTATTAACGTTACAAGGTTGCGTTTCTAAATCTTTCTCTTTTTTTTTTTTTGTTGAGATTTTGCGTTTGGTTATTTATGTTATGAATATGTACATAATTTTTTTTTCCAGGAAATTAAAGAAAGAAAAAGAAATCATTTTCATTGGACTAATTATTTTTTTTAGCTATATATATAGATATATTAAATTTATGGACTTTTGATAGTTGTAGTTGAATCAGATAAGTCTTGTACTCAGCTTGGTTCTTATTTTATTTCATTTTTTTAATCATATGTGTATGTGAGTATATTTTAAATTCTGATATAGAATTTCATAGTAAATGTTTGTTTTAGGTATTCTTTGGAACTAATGGATTTAAATTTGGATTCGATTATCAAGAATCCTTTGAATATGTGTTTGTTTCCTCCAAATTTCGAATCAAATGAGTTTTAAGAATCTAAGTTTTTAAAGTTCTGACTACTCAAAAACTCTTAGATACTCGGATATATTTGCTACAATAAAAGTTAAAATTTTCTTTTCTATATTTGAGAAAAAGAATTATAACTTCTTCATTTGATATCCAATTGAGATGATTCTTTTTTCATTGTGTTCTTAACGAAGAGAGGAATAAATTAAAATTCATATTGCATATTTTTTAATATCATTAATGTTAAAATTTTATTAGATTTGTTAATAAATCAAAAACTATTTTGATTATCTCTCCAAACACAAATTTTAATTTTATTTTATACTCAGATCAAAACTTCAATGCACGTCCAAATGTTAATTCGGATAACAATTCAAATCATACAAATCGAATCAAATTACTAATTCGAATCCATTTACCAAATGGACCTATAATATTCCTTTTTGTTCTTTCTGATAATTTAGGGTCACCTTTCTCTTTAACCATTTACTTGGATTGCTTCAGATAGAAAAGAAACTTTTAACTTGTGGACTAATTTTTTCAGGTGCATATAAAATGGAAGGTATTATTGTTAGAAGGGTCATTCCCTCAGACAATAGTTGTCTTTTCAATGCTGTTGGGTATGCTTTAGATTACTCAAATTCTTTTTCATCCACCTTATTGTTGTGAATAACAAAAAAAAAAAAAAAGTGTTGTTAATTTTATTGAAGCTACTTTATGGTTTTCAAGGCGTATCTTCTAATATTACTTCTCATTGATTTTTTCAGGTATGTAATGGACCATGACAAACAAAAAGCTCCGGAATTGAGACAGGTGATAAACTTATGGTTTTCATGTTTACACTTTTCTTTTTAAAATGATATTGCTTATATAAATGAGTCAAATATTGAATTTGGATCGTAATTAGCGTGTACTGAATTGTGCTTTGTATTCTGTGGATCTAACATGTAAGTGTTTTCACATCAAGAATGAGAGAGTATGTCGTGCCATATTTTAAAATGCTCATTTGCTTTTTTGTTTATTTTGTTACAATTCATCATTTATTCTCTCTCTCTCTGCCTAGTGAACTGTTTTTGAAAATTATGCATTAGTTAATTTATGTGCCATTGTGATTTGGATTTCATGTAAGCTTTCTACGGATTGTTTTTGCTTCTCATGCTAATTGTATAGGTAGAGTCAATTTATTGGTAGACATCGAGCATGTATATTGTGGGAATTCGAGCCTACAAGTATGCTCTGGCTTCCATACCAAGCAGGAAATATGACCTATATATATTGCCTTTTAGTAGATTTCTTATGTTTATCATTTCGTGAAATTTCCAAAGGTTATAGCTGCAACAGTGGCCAGTGATCCTGAAAAATATTCGGACGCATTTCTTGGAAAGACAAATGAAGAGTATTGTGCTTGGATTCTCAACTCAGAGAAATGGGGAGGTATGCTGAAAGCCATTCTGTTTTGATCAAATTGGTACCAAAAAAGAAAGAAAAGAGAGAGAGAAAGAAAATAACTATGGTGCATTAAGAAACACTTTAAGAAAGAAAAGAGAGAGAGAAAGAAAATAACTATGGTGCATTAAGAAACACTTTATTGCTGGTTACTTTTCTGCCGATTCCGAAGTGAACAAGTGATATCCCTCTTTACAATGTTAAAATACGTGTTGTTGTCTTGTTAGCCATGAAAAAATGAGGTGAACCATGGGCTGTGGCTGCAAGATGAGTAGCTAAGTAGTGGAATTTCAATCTAATTTTGGCTATATTCAGGTTATTCCTGTGAATAGTCCTCTTACTTTACCGTCAATCCTACTTTAGTCATGAAACGTTTTGAGACTTAATCCCAATCTCTCTGTTTATCCTAGTTGTAATCCTTTCATCAGTGGTGTTAAAGAGAGGACGCAATATGCATTTGATGCTGTCTGAAAATAACATTCTGCTGATGAAACATAGAATATGCAAGCAATGCTGATGAAAAGTGACACTCTTCTCAACATTCAATTGACAGAAGAGCTAAAACTAAAACAAAGTGATAG
The DNA here is from genome assembly GCA_946598075.1 of Artocarpus hirsutus. Classification (NCBI taxonomy): domain Eukaryota; kingdom Viridiplantae; phylum Streptophyta; class Magnoliopsida; order Rosales; family Moraceae; genus Artocarpus; species Artocarpus hirsutus. Next base: position 22,924 of record CAMOHE010036616.1, read on the forward strand.
ATTATGGTTAATTTTGAGACATTTTTAAACTCAGGGATCAAATTGGGATTAAGGTGAATTTTGGGGACCATTTCTAAGATCAACAAGTGCCAACTAACTTGATCTCTATAGGATACTTTTATATCCATTAATTTTTGTGCAAAGAATAATACTTTTTAGTTTTCATTCATGAATAGGGTGTATGATGACCTAAATTTATCCTATGGTTGGGATGAAATTGTTTTCATCTTTATTGTGATGTGCCACATTTAAGTGCTAATATGTTCTCAGGTCACTATCTGGCTCTTTTGCTGAATTTTGTTTTGTAATCTACTATCAAGGTGCCATTGAACTTTCAATCTTAGCTGAATATTATGGACGTGAGATTGCGGCTTATGATATCCAAACAGCACGATGTGATTTGTACGGACAGGTTAGCATTGGCAATGATTCCTATATGCATCCAAATCTTGTCAGAGTGTCATTGCTGAAATGTTCGTTTATCGTTTCATTGGGGATACTACTTGACAGGAAATGAAGTATTCTGAACGGGTCCTGCTGATCTACGATGGACTTCATTATGATGCTTTAGCTGTATGTTCTCCAGAGTATTTAATCGCTTCCAGTTCTATATTTTCTTCCGCTAACTGTTTAACAAGGCACCTGTGTTTCTCTTTACTGGTCTTATCAGATGTCTCCTTTTGAGGGAGCTCCAGAGGAGTTTGATCAGACTATTTTCACTGTACGAAGAGACAGAACTGTTGGGCCAGTTGAACGGATTGCTCTAAATTTTGTGAAGGAGCAACAAAGGTGGTACTTTGACCACTTCATAGCCATGATATTTAACTGACCTGCATAACACTGGTTTAGTTTTAAAGCCTAGCTTATGTCCAGGACTTGGAATAGTTTGGGATTGTTGTGTTTTTGAAAGAAATCCTACTTATAGTAAAACGAGTAGGAGCAGAAAACAAAACTAAAAAATCCTAGCTTCTCCAGATAGCTCGAATATTGCATTGGTTCTGTGAAAAGTTCTTTTCGATACTTTTATCAAGTGCAAAGGACTCTTGGGGTCGCCAAAAGCAATATCAAATTGGCCCTCATTGTATTTGTGAGAGACAAATGATCAAACTGCATGCTTTCATTATGTTTTCTTTTAACCATTGTGTCAACCGAACAGACTTCTTGGGTTGTTTTTTAGTTTCAGGTTATAGTTTTACCCTTAGGAGTTTCATTGTTCCATTTTAAACATTTCAAACATTCGTATTCATTAAATGCTGGGAATTTTTGCATATAATGCATGTTGGCAACATATTATGATTCATGGTGGTATCTCAATTTTCCTTCTCTTTTCCAGGAAAAGGAGATTTACTGACACTGCCAACTTCACTCTCCGCTGTGGGGTGTGCCAGATTGGAGTAAAAGGCCAGGAGGTCATGCCTCATCCATAACAAATCTTAATCTTTCTCAGTGTCTTACAGGCCGTTTAGTTCATGAGTTTGAACAGAAAATTTACTTTTTATTAGAGAAAACACCATAAGAACTGCAGTTCAAACTGCAAACCAAACATACCATTAGGCTTCTCTTGTTTTCAAGTAATGTATAAATGGTGCCGATAAGTTTTGTGTGTTTTTCAGGAGGCTGTTGAGCATGCACAGGCGACAGGACATGTCAACTTCCAAGAATACAGATGACAGAAGCCGTGGGAAAACGAAAAGAAGCAGAACCAAGGGTGTAGAACAATGACATCGCAGTGAGCTTGTTTTCTTTGAAATTTAACTATAAAATTGTTTAATGATGACTATTTTTTTCTTATAATTTTATTGGACCATTTAAAAATCAATTGTTTGGTTATTAATCACATGAAAGTAAAAAAGAAACAATAGTGTGTTGTATTTGGTACTATTGGACCTTTATCCATCATATGGGAAACCAATCATTTATGCCTCTCCTGCTTGTTGTATAATCCTCAGCAGAGTCCGAGCGGCGCCATATTCTGATAATATATTTTTTTTAACTTGCAGAAAGGGGTATTTTCCTCCACCTATGAGTCTATCGACCACAACCGTATGATTTAAATCAGGTAGCATTTATGAAGCAAATTTGGGTGTCATTTATGAAGCAAATCAACAATGCTGCCCAAAAAATCTTGCTCACTATGTTCTGTTCTATAACATATATGCCGCTTGATTTTAAATGTACGGTTGTGGTCAATAGTTATATGGGTAATGGCTGATAGAGTGCCCCAAGTGTAGAAATTTTAACTAGAGAAAAGTAACAAGGAGCAATTCTAAACTTAGTCTCCCACTTTAATAAGGTGTTTGAGGGTTGTGGTTCGAACCGCAAACAATGTATAACTCTTAAACGTTATAGCGCGTAGTTTCAACCATAGTTTTAACTCCTCTCAAATATCACATAAATTTTACTATTGGTTAAAATGACTCGCATTACATTCGGAACTTACTATTTGTAGAGTAATTTTAAGCCTTTGGAATTTCTATAATATGTGTAGTTTGTGATACCGATTCTTTGTTTTGATGAATATGCTCTTTGAAATTTCTTTCGTGATTTAAAGAAATGGCCAAATTTTAGAGAAGTAATTCAGGACGGAGGAGTTTCCTTAGTTGAAAAATTATCGTTTAAAAAAGAAAATCTCATTGACTCAAAATAACTAACAGATCTGAAAAATTGATTATGTTGATTAAAATTTCTTATGTACTAAGTAAATTCAGCCAACATTTTTTTTTTCAAATTTCTTTCATGAGGGTTTCTACTTGTCTCAACTTCTTATTCCCATGACCCAGACATACACTTGCCTTGTACCACACAAGCCCTGTAAGTGTCACATCAATTTTCAATCCCCCTAAAAAGTGGTTAATATTTTGGAAATAATATTCATTTTAATATGCCATTAGGTACACACCTGTTCGAACTGAGGGTGAAAGAAAATATAACTATAATGTAAAATTTTTATGTGCCATTTATTTTTCCGTTTAAACTGGTTTGTCAAGGGCTTTTTTTTTATGGAACAAAACTTTTTCTCCATGACCCCACTTTTGCACAATTGTGTTAGAGGCACGCCTGCATGACTCCATTTTTTCCCATGGCTCGAGGCTTGTCTTCGTTTGGGAAACATGTGACGGATCTGCCTAGCATGGTGGAAGGGAGTGCGACGGAGCTCGATGGTGCAGAGGTGGCTAGTGGAGGTGTTCTTTCTCGTCCCTCTCTTTTGAGAAGTTGCAGACTTGCATCGGCATTTTGCTTCCGCATTCTCTTTGTTTGAACTTCTTTTTTCTTTTTGGGCTGAGGTCTCTTCACATAAAGAAGGGAGACATTTGTGTTTTTCATGCAAGAGGAGCACATGTGATGCTCACGTGCGAAAAAATCATGCCAACGGAAATTAATTGCGAGGCCTTCAGAGACAGAAGGTGTATTTATCAAAAAATTAAAAGAATATAGACTACAAGGGAAATCGCCACCTGATCATTCTAACAGGACAAATCACAAAGGTTTTTTTTTCATACATTTATATATATATATATATAGAAAAATGGTAACTAAGTAGGTAAACAATCTATTCACTACAGGTAAGAGAATAATCTATCAAGTAACTTTGTCATTTACAGCTGTTTATGTCAAATATTTTAAGACATTATTTAATTTAAGGGTTATTTACGTCTTTATATCTTATATTTTAGGTTTATTAAAAATTATAGCTTCAGGCTTTTTATCTTTTATATTAGATGTAATATAAAATCTTTACTTTATCTGAATCACTAATTGATTTTAACCATTAAAACAATTAAATTATCTTTAAGCAAAAGAGGGGAAAAAAATTTCAAAGATAAAAAAACAAAAACATGCCAAAACAGAAACCATTTTTGAAGGTATTCTAGGTATTTAAGTTCAAAAACCTTAGTTTAAAGTTTTTGTAAGTTTTCTTACTTTCTATTTGAGTGTATTTTAGACAATTTTTTATGTTAAAGTTAAGGGTTGACTAAATAAAAGTATAAATTCGTGCATTAAATCTAATTTAAAAGTATACATTTACTAAGATTAAAAATTAAAAACATACTGTTTCGCTTAAATAAGCGACTCGAGTTCAAGTCTTTGTTGGGTCTCTCCATGGGTCGGCTCTGGATTAGTCGGATAAACCCTCTGGGAGTTAAGGGACGGATTAGTCGGATAAACCCTCTGAGAGTTAATGGGCCCTTGATATAAAAGGTACGTGCCTCCTGTAGTAGACTCCGAAAACTGGAGGGTGTGGATCACCACCACCAAAAAAAAAAAAAAAAAAAAAAAAAAAAACAAAACATAGTGTTTCAATATTTACTGTAATTATTAACTGCCGCTTACTTAAATTATTTTATTTGTGACAGTAAAATAGTCACTCGCTTCAATCCCATAGGTTGCCGCCTACATATGCTCCAGAGATTTTCAAGTAGCAAGCCAAGTCATGCATGTAGTACCAGGAAATAAATTCTAGGCTTTTGGTAGACTATTTTACTCAAAACAATTAAAGTAGACCGAAATTTTTAGTTCAACAAAAAAACAAAAAAAAACAAAACAGTAGTCCAGAATATATCTTCTCCATCTTTCATTTTCTGCAATAAACTGCGACAATCTCTGATAACAATAATACAAATTACCGACAGGAGAATGTTATCATTTTATAGTCTTTTACCACGAATTTGCTTTCCTAGGTAGTGTCCTAAAGGCTAAGCAAATTAATGATACAGTTCAAATAATGACTTCCTTTTTCCGAGCAAAAATAGCTTGCTTGCCATGACAGCAAACAAGCAGCCCGCTCGGCTATTAATGGAAGAAGACAACCTGGTTGTTTTTCGGGCACTATTCTCCAGATGCAGAGGTCTTGGCAAAAGCAAGGAAATGGAATGTCAGCATAAGAATGCAGGTAAACCGGAGAAGCAGAACGAGCAAGTCGAGGAGGCCAATTATGCACGTTTCATTCCGAGGCTGCTGATGATCACTTTTTGGCAGTTCCATTTAGCATTAGACATTCCCCCAGTCAGAAATGAAATTACTCATTCTCATCCGTTGTTAATAACTTTGTTGAGCAAGCTCTGTCTAACTAGTACTTTTGTTTAAGCACGTGACGGAGTTGGACCTTCTGACTTTCCATCCTTGCCTCTAGAAGCTTCGCCTTCAAACTGTGTTTCTGGCCACTTCGAGGTATGCATCCCCTCATTCCTTGGACATGACCATTCCCTGAATCAGGAGAACTCCATTGCCCCAGAAACTCTGAGGGGCTGAAATTACCTTTGCCTGAACCTCTATCTGGCGACATGGTACCTGCATTAGATATCCTTCCATTTGAAAGTCGGCCAGTAATTCCCTCTACTGAGATTATCTTGTAGTTTTCTCCATCGTTCGAGCAGGATCTCCAAAGCCTTGTTATCGACGATCCCTTCTTAAACTGTTTTGATGGTACTGAACAGACTTCGCCGATCTCAGTAATTGGTGTTTCCTCATCCACATGGTCTTCCCATTCTGTTCCACTCCCTGAGACATTACTCTCTCGGCGATTTTTGTTGACAGACAGGGTGCTCCCTTCAGGTGAATAGCTTGAGCCCTGGTCCTCTATGTGGCTTACAGTCTCCCATCCGCTCTCATCTTCTTCTATATCACCATCATGATCGGCAAACAAATTAACATGTCCCTTGATACAGTTCTTGCTTATCCCATTCACTTCAGGACTGACTGTATGAATTCTAGAGGCATGGCTGATAGGACTGTAAGCAACACATGGTTCAATCTCCCTCTCATTTTGTTCACCGAAATTAACTTCTTCAAAAACAGAAAAGATATCATCAGGGTTGGGAGGGTCGTAAGAAAATTCCTTGATGTCTTGGATATTAACAGAAGCAGCCGCCTGTCGGAGTAACTCTGCTTCTCTCATGTCATTCACATCTGGGGTTGCGGTTCTTGACGTCAGAAATTTCTCAAGATCAGCTACAAGCTTGTTCATATGAGAATACTTCTGTTCAAGTGCCACTTTTGCATCAACCAGCTTCATTTGAACACGTTCTTCGCGCCAGACCTCAGCCATCTGTAGCATCTTCCTTTCTTCTTCAACTTCCTCTCTGAGTTTCATGGATTCTCTATTCAATGCTTCAACTTCAGCCTTGTCTTCTCCGATTTCCTTGGCGAGCTCATCACAAACTTCCTCAATCACTTCTCTCGCCTTTCTTTCTTTTTCATAATCCTGAATAAATCTCTTTGCTGATAACTTGGCATCAGCAAGTTCATTAACCAATTTGGAGTTTAGGATTTCAATTCTTTGGCGGTTTTTCCTTTCTCGAGTCACCTCTGTCTTCAGGTCATCAATAAATGCACGAATCTTCTCATGCTCTCTGCTCCGCCATGTGGCCCTTTCCTCGCTGACTCTCCTTAAGAAGTGCTCAAGTTTCTTTTTTGAGGACCGGCGTTCAGTTTCAAGCTCCTGAATGCGAGAATGAGCCTGCTCTAGTTCAGCCTCAAGCGCGGCCACCACAGATACAGCGCTTACTTGTTGGTCAAGCAACTTCATTTGGCGGTATATCTGCCGTGCCTCATCCGAAGTTTTTAAGCAGATGGGATCCCACTTTGTTGCCCCTTCCATGGCAGAGTTTGCAAACTGAAAGGAAGGTTGAAGCTAAAGAAAAAACAGAAAAAAAAAATCTCTTAGAATCTGTGATAGGAAAGTGTCAGACTGCCTTTTTCCTAATTCATCCTCACACAAATGGAAAAAATGCCATCTTCTATAATTTATACATAAAGCATGTTGGAAAGGTATTTCTTAAGCGTAAAACCACAACATTCTGATACCAAAACTTTTGTAGAAGTTCATAATGCAGCCTCAAAATAGATCACACACATTTGTTTACGAGAATGAACAAGATAATTTAAAACTAAATCCTCCAACGGTTAACTATTAGAAAGAAGGTAACAATGTTTTCTACGCCAGCCCTGCAATGTAAAGAGACAGTGGCACGAATGCTGTGCCACATAAACAAGAATATAAACAACTTTTCCATTTTCATTTCATGCTTTGATTCAGAAATAAAACTTGAAATGTACCTTGCACAAGTATCCATTCCTTGAACTAGAACCGGGGCTTTGTAGATACTCCTTCACTTCGGAACCATACGCCTTGCTACAGCGAGGTTGTAGAAATGGCAATCCAACATGGCCAACCCCATGCTGTAGGAAAGAAACGATCAATCAACTCAACTCCAAAATATAACAGTAACAATAAATTGAACTGCTTAAAGTGACACTTATTAGATAGCGGACCGAAATTTTCAGGAAGTCATCAATGCAATGGACTAATGCCCTTAAAATCACAGAGACGTACAATATCACAGGTTTAGATTCACTGGAAAAATAAAAATAAAAACATTATTGATCACATTAATATATAAATTTCTCAAACATCAATAAACAGAGTGTTTTTAACATTCAAAATTTGCCTCAAATGGCTAAATTTAAATCCGCATAGACACACAGAGAGAGAGAGAGAGAGAGAGAGAGAAAGAGTACACATTACATGAAAATTGCTAATCACAACAAACAAGAAATCAAACAACCACCCTAGTAGAAATTTTTCCTTCAGGACCAAAACAACCAACCTTGAGGCCTAAGAAAGAACAAATTTCATTTGGTAAAATGAAGCAACAGTGAGAAACCTTTTAAGTAAATTTGATTCAAAAAGACCATAATACATTCTATAAAAGCTTGATCTAACCACAATGCTGATTTATACTATCCAGAAAGAGATTTAAATCTAAGTGCACAAAAATAAGTAAAATATAACTCCTAAAAAGATAGAATTTTTAAGATCATTCTTAAACCTGAAATAGAACTAAACTAGAAGGAAAGGGAAAAAAAAAAGGTCAAACTTCAACTGTTTTAGATTGAACCAAAATGCTTCAAGTTCACGCATTTAACCAAAACCATCCAAAAATTTCAAATCATTCGGAACCCTAAAAGTCACAATCAATCATTCACAAACATCCAATCAACGATTCACAGTCCTAAAACTCACCTCAAACCCTAGCTGACCACTCCTTTTGGCACCGGAGAGCGTTGACTCCGGCATCTGCAGCCGCCACAACCCGGCGGCTAGCTTCCGCGCCGACACCGCCACTTCCCTTCCCTTCCTCCTTCCTCTCCGTCCAGTCCCCCGACCACTCTCCTCCGCCTTCTCTCTCTCCTCGTCGGCGACCTCATTCCCGTCCTTCTCTCTCTCCTCCCCGTCCTCGATCTTCCACTTCAGAAGAGGCGTCTCCGGCCGGCTCCGCCTCCCGTTCGGACCTCCCGCTCGCCTGACCCGGGCCAATCTCGGCGTCCGGGACTTTTTCCGGGCCGGTTTCCGAGCGCCAAGCCGGCTCTGAAGATCCGAATCGTTTCTAGGGTTTAGAGCGGCCTTGGATGAGAGCGCCGAAGGAAATGTCGGTGCGAGTTGTGGCTTTCCTGATATCTTCATCGTCTCCGGCGAGATTCAGCCATTTACAGTGAAACAGAGCGAGGAATGGAGTGAGAGAGAGAGAGAGAGTGAGAGAGGAAGAAGAAGTGTAGTGTTGGTCGTGATGTGCGTGCAAGTGTTGTGTGTGTGTTAGGCAGAGAGAGGAGGAGAGAGAAAAAGTACAGACAGAGCTCAGAGCTGAAGAAAGAGAGTGTTTGTTTCCAGGGATTTTGACGAAGAAAATGACGCCTACAATCATGCACACAAAGAAATACGAAATTTGCATAAATAAATCCTACTAATTCAGGACTTTTTAAGAAAATCGTAAGAATATTATAAAAATAACAGTCATTAATATATGCTATTTATATTATCGTTAAATTGTACAGTACTAAATGTGATAACGTGATGATATTATTATAAAATTTTGTGATTTTTTTTTAAGAAATTCTTTTAATAGAATATACATTTTGATTTTATGGTACATTCTATTATTTAAATCAATTGATTGATTTTTTAACTAACTAATCGATTATTGTTAACGTTAAAAATTTATAATATACTAGTTAAGTTGTTTTTAGTTATTGGTCAAACCGTAAAAAATAAACATATCATACTATAACTTTTGTCCTGAATGATATCCTAAAAATTTTATTGATGAAACTACATGTCCTCTCATCAGTTTTGTCTTTTATAATATTTCAAACTTTTTATTAAATTCCCCAAAAAAAAATTAATGGATATTAAATTTTTTTAATGTAAATTTCAACTTTTTTTGAGAAAATGATAAAATTTAACTTCACTCTATAATTTTGTCTGTGATTTTCACTTTAATAACTTTCTTCTCTTTTTGGATTCATGTGATGAGATCCAAAAACGGCGTCGTACCACTGGCGCGCTTCTGTGCAAAAAAGGACAAAAAGAGATGTCGCGATTTGAACCACGGTCCGGAAAAACGTCGTCTCGGTTCCTTCCTATTTTATTCATAAATTTCATTGCTTTTTTCTTTCAAGGGGCCCAAAGAGCGGTATGCAAATAGAACGAGGAGAAAATAAAGTAGGTGTTTAGAAAGGTGGTAAAAATTAATGGTGGAAATTATTTTTATTGTAGCATGTGAGAGTTTTACACTATAGTAATTTTTTTATTGTTATTGTAACATATGAGAACTTTTTACTGTTTATAATTAAGTTTGTGGTGAAAACTGAGTGGTTTCCACCACTACCAAACATCCTATCCTATAGTAAATAGATTTCACACTAAGGATTCAAAATTGTAGCAGCACTTTCAAATAATGGTAAACAATAGCACTTTATTTAAGACAATTTATACGATTCCAAAAAAACCCCCAACATAGAATACATTTGGGTTCTTTTTCATTTTCCTTTATTTCCTAGCTTTCTCTCTCTCTTCTTCTCTTTGGTTTTTCACGTTCCCAACTTCCTCTCTCTCTCCTCTTTCTCTCTCTTCCTCTCATTCTTGTTTTTCATAATTCCGTCGAAACAACAACGAAGGGTAGATGGATGGCAAGATCAGAGCGGCAAGGAAGGACGGGCAACCAGATCAATAGCAAGGAAGGACCACCATCCAGATCGATGACGAAAGAGAGGCGACCAAATTAGAACTGCGACGACAGAGCAGACCTGGAGCACTGGCAAAGCCAGATCGGGAGTTTGCGACCACCGACATTCCATCTCGCTGTTGAAGCTCCGTGTTGATTTTCCTCGTTGTGAAGAAATTGAATCAAAGGAACATGTTTTTGGATTGAATTAATGGGGTGGTTGGGAGTGGTGGGAACAAGTGGTTTTCATCACAAAATCAATTATAAACAGTAAAAAGCTCTCACATGGTACAGTATCAATAAAAAAATTACTACAGTGTAAAACTCTCATATGCTACAGTAAAAGTGGTTCTCACCACTGGTTCCCACCATTTTTCCAAACACCCACTAAGTTTTCTGTATGTTATGAAAGCTTGCACTACATCAGTCTTAAATATCTTCCTCACTAACTAATGAATGCTGAGCTAATAAATTGTTACCACGTGTTCTAACTAACTAACTAACTAACACTTTCTTGCTCCTCTGCTTAATCTGTTACACTAACACCACCCTTAAACTTTGAGTGGTTAAAGAAACTACTCTAAGTTTGTCTCTCATAACACCAAATTTTGAACTAGAGGTGGCCTTAGTAAGTACATTTGCAATTTGATCTATGGAGGGTACATGTTGAACCTTTATTTGTTTTTGTAACACTTTTTCCCGTGCAAAATATAGATCTATCTCTATGTGCTTAGTTCTGACATGGAGTATAGGATTAGCTACTATAAGGACAATGCTCAAATTGTCACTCCAAACAATTGGTGTATATGAACTCTTGAAACCAATTTCAGTTAGCAGTGTTTGAATCTAAGTAATCTCTGCAAGAACCCCTGCTAGGCTGCTATATTCAGCTTCTGTAGATGATCGAGTTACTGTGTGTTGCTTCTTAGAGTGCCATGAGAGAAGATTAGGACCTAAGTAAACACAAAAACTAGAACTAGACTTTTGATCTTGCAAGTTTGAGGCCCAATCAGCATCACAATATGCTACAATGTTCAAGTCAGATTATGCTGCCTTTTTGTAAGTGTAAGCCATAGTCAATAATACTAGCCAAATATCTCAGAATTTATTTAACAGCTTTCCAATGACTTTGTAAAGGTGTCTGCATGAATTGACACACTTTATTTACACTATAAGCAATCTCAGGCCTTGTGACAGTCATAAATTGTAAATCTCCCACTACACTTCTATACAACTGTGCACTATCAACAGGATCACTTCCAAAGTTTATTAGCTTTTCACCTGTGGTCATTGGAGCAGCAACACTTCTAACATTCTACATTTTGGTTTTACATAACAAATCTATGACATACTTGGACTGGGACAAGTGAATACCTCCATCGGTGGTATGTTTGGCTTGAATTCCCAGAAAATAATCAACTTCTCCTATATCTTTAAATGCAAATTGTGTATTAAAAGCTGTCACTAATTTTTGTATTTCCTTCACATCACTACCTGTGACTAAGATGTCATCCATATAGACTAAAACAAAGAGAGAAGAGTGCTTAGAATGCTTAAAGAAAAGAGATTGATCAGACCTGCCAGAACAAAGCCCGAAGTGTATAAGAGCAGTGCACAACTTTTTATACCAGGCCCTAGGTGCCTGTTTAAGTCCATACAATGATTTGTGAAGTTTAAACACTTTGGTAGAGTTATCAGGATCTACAAAGCCTACAGGTTGATCCATATAGACTTTCTCTTGTAACACACCATTTAAGAAGGCATTATTCACATCAAGCTGTCTAATTGTCCATCCCCTGCTTAAAGCAAGTGTCATTATGACTCTAATTGTAGTTGGTTTAACCACTGGACTAAACATTTCTATAAAGTCAAAACTTGCAACTTGGTTATACCCTCTTGCAACCTACCTGGCCTTATACTTATTGATGGAACCATTAGGATTTTCCTTTACTTTAAACACCCACTTGCAGCTTGTTGTTCTTCTGTCAAGAGGTAAGTCAACCAAACTCTATGTGTCATTTCTAAGGAGAGCCAGATATTCATCTTGCATTGCCTGCTTCCAATGTTCCTAGGCCAAAGCTTCAGCAACAGTAGCTGGTTTGTGATTGGCTATATAAACTTTAGGTTTAAAGATACCTCTTTATGATCGAGTGGTCATAGGATGTTTCAGAGGCTGTTTAGGTTGTAGTTGTAAGGAAGGAACAGGTTGAGAAAGGGCACATGAATAAGTAGAATCATGGTGTGCATTAGAACCAACTCGATCAGGAGAATGAGGAAGAGGAGAGTGTTCACCAAGAGCAGGTTGAGAAGAACGACATGAAGGTAAGACTAACAGTGGTGATGATGATGAGGGAGATGAAATCAGAGTAGATGCTATGCATGAGGTAGCAAAAGGAAAAAACACACTTATGAAAAATGACATCTCTTGAGAAAAAAAAAATCCTTCCATTGGCATCCAGACACTTGTACACTTTATGATTAAGACTATAGCCCAAAAAGTGCAACGCTTAGATCAAAACTGAAGTTTGTGGTTATTATAAGGCCTAATGTTAGGATAACACTTACAACCAAACACCTTTAATTATGAACAGATTGATTTTTGACCAAAGAGACCTTCAATGGGACTTTTGAAATTTAGAACTAATGAGGGTAACCTGTTAATAAGGAAAACAGAAGCTCTAAAAGCCTCATCCCAAAATCTAAAGGACATAGATGCTTGAGCTAATAATGCCAACCCATTTTCGACTATATGCTTGTGCTTCCTCTCAGCAACCCTATTCTGTTCATGAGTATGAGGACAAGAAGTCCTATGAATGATGCCATTTTTGGTGAGGTAATTAGTGAACACACGATATTCTCTACCCCAATCAATTTAAGTAGCTTTAATTTAATGACCAAAGTGAAGTTCAACTAGGGACTTGAAATTGAGGAAAGTTTGAAACACTTCAAGCTTGGACCGAAATAGGTAAATCCAGGTAAAATGTGAATATGCATCAACAAAATGAACAGTAGCTACTGGAGGACAAAGTATATGCAGGACCCCAAAGATCAAAATGAACAAGTTGTAATAGAAAGGGAACTTATGAATTTTCCCAAGGCAACAGGCAGAACAAACATTAGTAATATCTTTATTAGCTTGAGGAAGATTACATTTGGAGAGTACCAGTTTAACAATTTTGGCAAAGGAATGACCAAGTCTTTTATGCCAGATATCAAACAAACTATTATCAGATATAGGCTTAGACACATTACAACAAGAAGTAAAAGACTAATTTACAACAGATTTAATACTATAGGGAACATTACAATTAGATTGAGAAGTAGGACAAAACAAAGTGTTGACTACAAAATGAGTGACAGATGAATTTGATGAAGGGAGTAGGTGAGGTAGGGCAATCTGGGAGTGATCAAAGACATATAGTCCAACTTTAAGTTTGCCTCTGAGAAGAACTGCCTGAGTGGCCTGGTCCTTGACAAAAAAATAAAATGGATGAAACTCAAAGAAAACACAGTTATCTTGAGCAAATTTAGACACTAAAAGTAAGTTCTTTAAGATTTTTGGAACAAGTAGTAGATGAGATAGTTTAAGACATTTTGAAGGATTATAGGGAGAATGAAAAGTAGACTAACCAATATGAGAAATAGACAGTCCTTTACCATGTCCCATGTGAACTTGATCTTGGTCACCAAATCAAGTCTTGGACAGTAAATTCCCTGCATCAGCAGTCAATCGTCTGAAATCAGGATACCAGTTTGTGTCACTGCAGACTTCTGGAGTTGCCAACATGGCCATGGCAAAGTGAGCATTCGAGCCAAGATTAAACTGCTCAAATTGAGTATAATCATTGGAAGTAAAATCACCAATGAGCTGATGAAAATGAGTTTGTGGAGAGGTAGTCAATTGAGCAGGTTCATTGAAAGATTTATCAAATCTATAATAGCAATTTGTAACAAGATGTCCAATCTTCCCATATAGCTGACACTGAGGACGATTTACGGACCATCCTCGACTACCTCGACCCCTTTGAAAGTGACCTCTTCTCAAAAAAGACCCTTGGGAGGTAGAAAAATTCCAAGGATTAAAAGGAAATTGACTTGATCTTCTAAAATAACTAGGACTTGGATTGAAAACAAGATTCTTGTTAAACTGACCATAAGATGGAGGTCTAACAAGGGTATGACCAAGATTGGCAGAGTTGACACCTAGAGGTGATGAATTAAGTTGATTGAGATTCTTCTCAATTCGAGCTTCGTGAGCCAATAGAAGAGATTCAATGTCTTCAACAGTGTAGGGATCAGTTCGAGAGTTTACAGTAAGTACAAGATTTTCATATTCAGGGAGCAAACCATCAAGAATTACATCAATGTGATCCTTAAGGCTCAAATGATGACCAACAAGATTGAGCATATCAACTAATCCACGAATCTTTAAAAGATACTCATTAACAGACAAGGAACCTTTCTTTGTAGTTTGTAATTAAGTCTTGAACTAACTGATCTTGGCTCTAATCTGAGCAGCAAAATAAATTTCAAGAGGGTGCCATACCTGAGCCGAAGTTTCAAAATTCACCATGCGTGTCATAATTCCATCAAACATTGAGGAAAGAAGCCATAAGAGAATCAACTGATCCTGTTGCTCCTAGTATAGAAACTTAGGATTTACAGTGCCTGAGGATTCATCAACAGCAGATTTATACATCGATGGGGATGATGACCATGAGAAAGAAAATGTGAAAGACAATGACCTCGAAGCATAGAGAAAACTTGTTTTCTCCAGACCAGGAAGCTTGTGATCTCCAACTTTTTAGAAATAGGATGAGCAAATGAAACAGTAACACACCGTGAAGCAAAGGAAGATGATGATCCTTCAACAGCAGCCATGTTGACTCTTCGATCTACAGCTTTGTCGCCGGTAACCCTCTTTGATACAATGTGAAAAAATTAAATCAAAGGAACACAATTTTTACTAAATTAAGTTTTTTGTATATTAGGAAAGCTTGCATTACATCGCAGTCTTTGTAACAGTTAAATACCTTCCTAACTAACTAATGAATGCTGAGCTAATAAATTGTTGCCACGTGTTCTAAATAACTAACTAACTAACACATTCTTGCTCTTCTGCTTAATTTGTTACACTAACACTCGTGTTGCGACCCTACATCGTCGCCACCGCCTAAGCCAAAGCTACGATCTCCTCTGTCTTTGTAATCTCAGCTACATTTTTGTTGAGTCGTCGATCTCGAGCACTAGTGCTTGGGATTGTTCGTCAAAGCTTTGCATGGTGAGCCAAGATTGCCAAAACCCAATGCCTTTTCTTCTTCTTCCCCTGCCTTTCACAGACTCTAATGCCTCTTCTCATGCATTGAGTATAGTCATTTCTCACTTTAAATTTTGAGCCTCAAAAAAAAGGAAAAAAAAGAGAGAAAAACTAGCTCTCGTACTTGAAGACCCTTGTCAGCAAAGGTGAAACCTTCTTTTGTATTTTGTATTTTTTTTAACTTTTGCTTATAATCTAAGCCTACTGTATTTGTGCATTATGATTTTGCAATTTTAAGGATTTTAATTTTATTCATGCAAAGAATTTCATGTCTTGTTTCAAGCTTGGTAAACTTATTGGATGAGTTTTTTGTCTAGCTTTTGATCGAAAAAAAAGGGAAAAAGTATATTTGTTTTAGATTTTGATCTCTTTTTTTTTTTTTTTTTTTGTGTGTGTTTCTTTTGAGGTTTTTAATATGCCTTGGATGTGTTTCTCAATCATCAACGATGTCGCTGGTACCTATGATGTTCGGCAACATCATCATTAAAGTTTGGTATTTGAACAAAAATGCAGTATAATCATGGAAATATTGTATTACTTAGGTCCGATTACTCTATTGGTAAATTTTTTTATTCATATGTAAATACAATAGTTATATGTAAATACTATATTTCTTGATCGCAGCAAAGTCGCTGGTGTCGATGATGGTCGTCGAATATATCAATAAATTTTTAATTTATATGTAAATATAGTATTTCTCAGTCGTCAGTGGTGCCGGTGAAGTCGGCAGTGAATATTTATATTTGCATAGAAAATACAGTATTTTTTGGTAAATATTGTATTTTCTAGCTGCCGATAGTTTGACGAAATTGCCAGTGAATTTTTGTATTTAATGGTAATACATTATTTCACGTGAAATATTGTACATCCCGATCGTTGACAATTTGACAAAGTTGGCAAGGAATTTTTGTATTACATAATAAATACAGTATTTTCTTGATAAATATTATTTTTTTCAACTGCCAATAGTCCCGCGAAGTCATTGTTGAATTTTTTATATTTACAAGGTAGTTGTTGGGGTGAGCTCGGCGTTACCGTCGAGGAGCCCTATTCCAGATGGTCGATAAACATGCTCGGTGGGAGCTACTAGGAGCGTATAATCAACCCTATTAACCTCGGACCGTCTATTCGATGTGCTTTTTAGGGCCCTCCAAGCCCCACGCACGAATGAATGCCTCCTCGGATCGGACACTAGCTTGGGTCAGATTTTTGTGACTTGTAAGTAGGATGCTACGCGACATCAATGGCCTATAAATGGTAAACATCCCACCATTGGATGGAGACTAATCTATCGGCACACCTGTCCTCTGCCTTTTGACAGGCCCAGATGTGACACATAGGTCGTGGACAAAACCCATTTAACACCCGGTTTGAGTGGCAACCTATAAATAGAGTGCATTTATTGCAGCTCAAGCAAGCGTGCTCCTTTCTAACTAACCAGCTTCCGTTCTTTGTCGAGCAGCACCTGCCTTGAGCATCGGAGAGCCCTTGTTTGGTACCTAACCGGTTTCCTCCTCACCTCCGAAGCGTCCCTCCTCTTGTTATAGGTTCACCTGAGCAGACAGAGACGAGCAAGGAAGAGCCGACCGTCCACCGTGCGCAGCCACATGTGGTGTTGATCCGTTGTCGCACTCTAGTAAGCATCAACAGTAATATAGTATATCAAGTGAAATATTGTATTTCCTGACTACCGACGGTCCGATGAAGTCGTCGATGAATTTTTATATTTCAATGGTAATATAGTATTTCAAGTGAAATACTATATTGCCTGGCAGTACCGGTTCAGCGAAGTCGTTGGTAAATTTTGTATTACACAGTAAATATGTTATTTCTTGATAAATATTGTATTTCTTGGTTGTTGGCTGTCCGATGAAGCCACTAGTGAATTTTTGTATTTACATGGTAATACTACATTTCAAGTGAAGTACTATATTTTTTGTTCGCTAAGGGTCCGATGAAGTCGTTGGTAAATTTTTGTTTTTATACGGTGAATACAATATTTTTCAGTAAATATTATATTTCTCGGCTGTTAGCGTTCCGACGAAGTCACAGGTGAATTTTTGTATTTAAATGGTAAATACGGTTTTTTTTAATAAATATTGTATTTACACGATTGACGGTGGTGCCGGCGAGGGAAGATGATGAGAGATATAAAGAATAAAGAGGTGGGGGTATTTTGAGGTTTTTGTTTTTAATTTCTCATGAAATATTACTTAATTTATCATAGCCTGCTATATATTATATATTTTAAAATTATCTTAGCCTCAATATGTTATTTTGCTCTTTCTTCAAAAAATGAGAATTAAAAGTTATCATTATCATCACAAAGTTTCTAGCTGTTTCTGAGAAAGCTCAAACTATTAATCTAATAAGTCATGTCTTTGCATCGGCGTGAAGTTGAAATCTATGCTTTTTTAAATGCTCTTTTTCGTTGTCTTTTTGGGTTATGTTTTTGAGTATCATCACCACACTAACTATGAATGTGTTTGGGATGTGTTTCGACTTATTAGTATAACCCTTACAGTATAAAGTTTTTACATGCTACAACATAAAAATATTATAATGTAAAATTCTTACATGTTATAATATTTTGATTTTAGCTTATTGATCCCAACTATATTTTCAAACACAGAGGGTACAAAATGTCTTCAATTTTTTTAATAAAGTATGATTAGTAGCCTTTTAAAGCTTCCGTTTCCAAACTCACTAGCTTGTAACTTATTTATGATGTGAAAGAACCCAAGCAGAGCATATATCATTCAGCACCAACTATGTCGTTGCCTTTCATAAATTTTAGTGTTGGGCCCCACAACATGATTTTTAATGAAGGAAAATCTTAGATAGACGTCCTTTAAAGATTTATGTTTTTCCTAAAGGGCTAAAAATTTTCTCTCATATTGTGTATAAAGTTAAAAAGGATGGAATTAAAAAAAAATGGTATAATACAAAGAAGTGAATTAGGAGAAACAAATTCTTAATTTTCCTTAAAGTTAATTCAATTTAGCCCACACAAAACTTGCTAAGGTGGTGTTTAGAAGGTGGTAGGAACTGTTGGTTAAAACCACTTTTACTGTAACATGTGAGAGCTTTACACTGTAGTAATTTTTTTTATTGTTATTGTAACATATGAGAGCTTTATACTGTTCATAACTAAGTTTGTGGTGGGAACCGTGGTTCCCATCACTATGCCAAACAAGATGTAAATAGTTTTGAACTTACTATTTTAGTATCAACAAGAAAAATGCTAATCATATAGCATTATCATAAAAAGTGTACTCTATATTCTAATAAAATTACTCACACTTTTGTTTGTCACGTTGTTTGAGAAAATTTTAAAAATATTCCTGAATTTAGTTAAATCTCACATTATTTCTACGTGTTTAATAATTCAAAAAGTATTTCTTATATTTTTAGGGTACATCAAAATTATCAACTAATTTTTTGAAAAAAGTTAATTTATGAACACGTTTTTTAGGGAACATTACTATTTTATTTTTTATAAGCCAACACTACTATTTGAAATTAATATTATTTAGATGTTAGTAGTTCTTTTCCTTTTTTTTTTTTCATTTGGGAAGTTGAGATCTTAGTATTTTGAACTTGGGTTGGGGGCTTTCAAATTATTAACGTCTAAACTTTCCTAAAAAATTATTAATGATTCTTGTCATACGAGAATGGAAATCAAACATAAAATATAATCAAATTTGGCGTGGTTACCTAAAAAAATTAATGTCATTTTACATAATCTGTTTTTTACATATTATAGTGAACGGCTGTTTAGTTAAATTCTATCAAAAATGAATTCTTTTGTTTTATTTTGCTTCGAAAATGATAGTGATGAATTTATAAACTAGGAGATCTTATAATAAGCAGAGGAAATTTTTACAAACAATACGCTATCAAATCACATCAGACATTAGAATAAAAGAAAATAATGTCAATTGTAACAAAATTTGACGGGTACTTTAATAGTTCAAAATTGTATCATTCGAGATCTACTCGTCTTAAATTTGTTGCATAAGTTGGTCCCACATAGAAAAGCATCCGAGGGAGCAGCCACGTGGCGGATTTCTGCTGGCTCCACGTAGCAACAATGGACAAATCTGCATGCATTATAACTTTTGTATATGTATATGCATATATATATATATATATATTGATTAGACAAAATCCTATGCATAATATTGCAAGGCGACGAAAAATGCCCACATGGGTGTGGCCATTGTTGGTGGAGGGATAGAAGTGGTGTCTGGCTAATTGGTATGTGAGCCCAAAGGGGAACATATTTTTTAGGCTTTTTGCCATTTGGTTTAGATCTAATCCTTAATTTTTTAAAACCTTTAATCATCTTTACATAGGCAGTTAGGGGAGGCAAAAGGGTTTTAGAAAATTATTTTTCTTAGGCCAGTTGTTTAACGGCTACTACTGATTTTGACCGTTTGATTTAGAAAATATATTAATTCTGCCCTCGTGTGTGTGTGTGTGTGTGTGTGTTTTAATGGTGGAATGAGGATTATTATTTGCCAATTATTTAGATAACAATGCCCTGTCCTTCAAACGATTTTAGAGCTAGCATCCCCTATATAGGTTAAATAGGTCATGAATGTTTTATTTTTTTTCTAAGATATTAAAGTGAAAGAAAATTGTGTAGGTCATGTAAGAGAATTTGCTAGATCTTTTGGTCCTACTTGCTTGTTATCTTTTGGTGGGTTACTACTTGCTTGCAACAGTTTTAGAATGGAATGTGAGAATTTTAACTTAAAAGCTCTTTCTCTGGTGAATATTCACGTGAGTAGTGCATATATTTAAATTATTAGATTTTATGAAAATCATTTTTCTTTTATAAATCTGACATTTAAAAAATAAATATCTACTAAAAGATTGCTTTTTCAGTACCTAGCAAAGAAATCTCTTAACTTAAAAGGTAAATTCTTATATGATCAAACACTACAAAACTTACGGTAGAATATGCATCTTTTTGCCATATTTTTAAGTACTATTATCTTAATCGAAAGTTAACTTTTTAATAATATGGTCGAATACTAGAAACTGTAAATTTTTAAAATAGACACTCATATATCAGACTATTGAAAAGTTAATCCAACGATTAAAATACTAGCTAACTAGCAGTCAAGCAAAAATACATGTCCTATTAATAAAATACACAAGCAAAACAAAAATTATACGGTAAATTTACCACACAAAATCGGTATCAAAGAAATTAATAGGCATTGAGATTAGTTCTACACTAGAGAGAAGTGAGGTACACTTGTAGTATTTAAATATTCATAAGTTCCCTTCCTTATAATAATCTGCTTGGATATAGTCACTCAATAAAGTCTATTTATGGACCATGATGTTACCTCCTTCCTTTTTTTTTTAAAAAAAAAAGGGTTTTATGGTCAATTTGTCTATATGAGTTTGATGTATTCTCTTATTCTCTGCATTTTAGAGAGAGAGAGAGAGAGAGGGAAGAGGGAGGTGCGGTGCGGGGCGGGGTGGGGGGCGGAGGAGGGGGACCCAAAGGTGCAGCAGCACACCAGTTGCATTACTCTAGTTAATTAGTACAGACAAAAACTCTTTTGGTATAACAAACATGATCAGATCTTAGTTAAAAATGAATCACCTTTTCTTAAGTACTAACTCAATGGCGACATATCTTGTTTAAATACTAGAAAATGTGTACCATTTCAAGAGACATGAAATTTAGCCATATGTGTGTGTAACATTTTATATTTTAAACATTTATATAGAGTGGGATGGGTCATATTCCATTTCAATATGTAACGATGAATGGTTTGACTTTGACAGTGTTAAGCATAGGTTTCATCTTTCACGCAATTATTAAAGCTTGCCGGTAGCTGCCTTTCAACTTTGTATTATATTTTGGGGTTTTTCTGGTACCAATAGTGCTATTTTTTTTTTACTGTTAAATTCTGTCAAAATCACATAAAAATAACAATAAAAAATGTAGAACCAACAATTTTTTTATAATAATTTAAGGTTGAAAATACCAAATTTCCTCAGACTGGTAGTGCATTTTTCAAATCCCATAGAAAAAATCTCTTGTGGGTTAATGAGATCTACAACCTCAATCTCATCAAAATAGATACATAGGTTCTTAGATCAATTAGACAGCTAGAGAATGTATATATGTACACACATATACATAAATATATATATATATATGTATACTTATGTGTTTCTATATATATATATATATATATGTAAATTCTTTTGTCTATTATTGTATTTCGTGTCCTCCACGTTGGGTCCTGCGTGGAGTGTGTATATGTATACATATTATGGGAGTGCATGTTTGATGCTTCCCCACTATTATCATTACCACATTGACCTTACTCTTAATTTCTACACATATATGACCCTATGAATCATCCCTAAAAAGAAAATGGCGAGAAATCAACCTACCCTATAAAACCCACTTGATTAATTAGTACGTTTTGGAATATGCACATGTTCATAGAATAGAAAAGACCAAATAAAGAAGAGCCACGTATAATACACACACACACATACATACATATATATATATATATTTATATGATCCTTCCCAAAAACACCAGTAATAAAACGATCTTTTTACAGATGCATTTTGTCGGGAAAATGGAGGACCATGGAGACCTTACTCTTTTGTACCCTTCGACGAATTAGAGAACAAAATGTGATTTTACTCTCACCCACATCAATTATAGAGGCTTTGTGCTAGCTAGCCAGCCTAGTAGATTCCGCATGTTAATCTTTTTTGCTTCCTTTTCAATAGTGATCAAAAGCTTTCCCAATAGGTAGAAATTTTGAATGTGTAACCATCTTATTATTATATAGCTTTATTTAGAACATCATTAAATTAATATGTTACCAAACCGTAATATAAAAATGTAATTTGAATGAAATGTTAGAATTGTTTAAGTTTAAATAAAAGTAGGATTCTAGAGATAACTTGTATTTTAGTAGTTATATTGTTGAAAGCTTACAAAGTGGAGTGGTACTTTATCAGTAATTTTTTTTTTTTTTTTTTTTTTTTTTTTTTTTTTTAGAGTGGGTTGATATTACTCGAGAGATTCTCTTGCAAGCCTACAACACAAAACACTGCTTAAAATTAGAAAACAAAATTTGGCGACAATTATCTAATTTAATTATGTTTTCTTCCGTCTCCAAAAAAATTCCTATGTGAATTTTCACTTTTTCCTTGGTGCAAATTCACTCAAAAATTTTGTCATATGCTAGAAGCTATTTGTTGTGTGAACCCATTAGTAATCTTAACCGACTAAGTGGGGGCAAATGTTGCTTTAATTAAGAAAATGTATTTTGTACACGTTTTAAGTTTTTTTTTCCAGATTTTCCAACAAGAAATATAAAAAAATAAGAACGGATGATTGATTTTATTTTAGGATTTAATTGTTTATTAGGATGTGTAACAAAAATAATCCAATTTACTTTGGTGTTTACTAAACTTACATATAAATAAAAATCTGAGCAACTTAATTACTAAAATTTACTCGTGCATAATTATATTAATAATTATCTTGATAAGGACATGCAAATAAATTTGGTTTTTATCCTGATATTTAAACAGAAATTAATACCGACGGAGAGTTAAAATAAACATTCACTATATCAAGTAGACGTTACTAAATTACTCTTCCAGATTTTATAAATAAACATGGTGAAAGAGGAACACTCCTCCATATTTCCCCATTCATTCACGTGACATAATCTCATTATAATTGTATACTTGTAAGGATTATGCACCTTTTTTATACTACGTGTGTTTAAGATTTATTCAAACACTATGGGACTGTTTAGTTAGGTTTCTCAAAAGGATTTTCTTGTTTTCAAAAACCCAAAAAACAAAAATGAAAACAAGAACTTGTTTGGTTAAATTTTAGACAAAACATAAAACAAAAACATTTCAGAAAAATCCCCCAAAAATGGAAATAAAAAAAGTTGTTTTCTCTTTATTTTCTCTTCACTCTCTCTCACTCCCTCCCTCAATATTTCTCTGCAACCCATGACCAGCCCTCGCCGGTGAGCTTCCCGCCAATGCAGCTATAGTAGCGAACCCAGCTAGTAGCACCCAGCAAACCAAGCCACCCTTCTCCCGCCGGTAGTTCTCGGTGCCGTCTAACCGCAACAGTCACCTCCCCTATCTCCATTGCCCAACCTCACCGGAGTGCCCCCTCCACAGCCTAGCAGCCTATTCGCAACAAGAGGAAAGCTCGCGGAGTGGCCATTCTTGTCGGATCGGAAGTCGTGTCTATCTCCACTGGTGGTGCCGTCGATCTTTGCGAGATTGGCCGTTGATGGAAGGGAAGCTCGTGGAGTAGCTGTCGATGCAAGAGTGCCATCGATCTGCTACCGTCAAGGGGTGTGGTTCGATCTGTTGATGTTGACGTAGTCGCTGCATCTCGCGCAGTCGCGGCGCCAACATCTGCGTCACCAGAGTAGAGGAAGAAGAGGAATTCCTTTTCGTTTAACAAAATAATAATACAAAATATTTAATATATTAATATTTAGTTTTTTAAAATTAAATTTAGGCTTTCAAAAATACGTACACCAAACACAATTTTATTTTTCTTAATTATTCTTAAAAAGAACAAAAAGTATCAACCAAACACAATCTACAAAACAGACTAAGCACATTTTTTAAAATATTCTCATTTTCAACTTTTTTCAAAGCCAAAAACAAAATAAAAATGCTACCAAACGGGTCCTATAAGTTTGATTTTTTATCTCATCAAATGTATACCTTCATATTATATTTAATATGCAAATTTATACCTTTTTTGGTCAATTTTCAATTTTGATCTAATAAAATATCGAAAGTACCTTAAAACAAAAAAAAATTAAAAATCTTTAAACCAAGGGTTTTGATCTAAAAAATGGCTAGAATATCCTACAGAATGAGCTCTTTTTTGCATGTTATTTTCTTTTATTTTTAAAAATTTTTTAATTGTTTTTACTTGAGGGTAATTTGATCAATTTAAAGATCGATAACAATTATTGATTGACGTAAGATTTATATTTCTATATTAAATCTAATCAAAAGGTACTTATGTACATTTAATACAATCAAAAATAAAAAAGAATAGCTTTTTAATAAACCTAAAACAAATAGTATAAAAACGTAAATATCCTTACTAATAATTTTAGGGTTTCTTCCCTATTAAAAAGAACAAAAAAACACTGCATAGCTTCACTAGTGATTGAATTATGATGCATGTATTTATGTTGAGGGGAGATATAGTGTCCACTTTATGTTTTTTCCTTTCTTGTGCTTGACATTAATTCTATTCACATAGGGGTCTGGAAAGATCTGACTTTATAACACTGGTAATTTGCCTGTCCACGCATGTCAGGGCATTATAGTGTACATATATATGCACAATTATAATAAAGAATCTGACCTTTACATTTGGCCATATGTATAACGTTATAAGGGCAATAATGAAATCCTTTCTCGCAGCTGATGGGTTTGTGTAGTACTTTAGATTAATTTAAAGAGAATCCAAAGTCTATATATTAATTGTAGTTCTCACATACCTCTAAGATATTCAATTAGTTTAAAAATTTATGTAGTGTGTTGGGTGTTTAGCAATTGTGGTTAGAACTATAGTTGTGGTTATCAAATAATGTAAAAGTCTCACATGCTACAGTAAAAAGCAAAAAATTGCTACAGTATAAAACTATTATATGTTACAGTGTTTTGAACTACAACTATAGTTCTAACCACATTTCCTAAACACCCTAGAAACTTTGACAATTTCTAGTATATTTTAAATCAATGTATGCGGATTGAGACAAATATGTATAATCAAAACGGGACACAACTAAATTTTTTTTAGACTATTAAAATCATCCTTAAAAGCTTGATAAAAAAACATAAACACATCTGTTAGGGTTTTTTTTTCCCTTTTCTCCTTATAGCCTCTTTTCTTTTCGAGCATCATCAGCCTTGGGCTAGAGGCCATTGTTGCCACTCGATGGCTCTAGTTTCTAGCCCATAGATGGTTTTGGGGCTTCACGGTGACATTTTTAATGGTCTGCTCGTAGATCTTGTTTTCCCTAAGGCATTTTTCAATGAAAGGGTGGGCAGCTCTACCGATTTTTGGGGTCCTTTTCCTGAGTTTCATAGGATTTCAATGGGGTTAGGGTTTGTTCTTTGTCATCTTGATTTGTGGGGTATGGTTCACATGGGTTGTGGTGGTTGTGGTTGTCGATGCTTGAGTGGTCGTCTCCGACATTACATGATTCTATGGGTGGTTTGTATCCGTCTTTGAGTGGTTTTCTTTGCTTTGGTGGTGCTACCTAGTTCGGGGGGTGTGTTTTGCCATGGTGGAGTCACTTGGCTAGTTTTGGTGGTGATCTTCCCACTGTCGTCGCTGTCTTCTTTGTGGTAACCATGTTTATTATAAGTTTCTATTTCAGCCTCAGGCATAGTGGTCATTGTTGGGTTTCGTTGGATTTTGTGATTTAAATAATCAGCGAAAAATCAAAATTAATTCCCACAAAACCCTTACAGGATCCAGGCAATTCGATTAGATTGATAAGAAAGTCATAGAATCTTATCAGGATGACAAAAGGGGCAAGATTGCTGGAAAGAAGAGAGTGGATTCACTTCGATGACACCCTAACTCGAGCTTTTCGTATTCACGATTGGATCCAGACGTTGTTACTTAGAGCAACACTCTCTACAGTTATCCACACAAACAGACTCTCTAAAAAAAACCTAATTGGTGTGCTAGCACCATCTCTTTGCGTTAAATGACTCTCTCTAATTTTTAGGGTTTTTAATGTTTTTGCTTTTTAGAATAAGAGAATGCATTTTCTCTTCTAATTCAACCAGAAACCTTAAAACAGATATATATATATATATACATATATATTGACTTCGAGAAAGAGTCAAATTTTAACTAGGGTAAACTGTAATTCAAATATGATTCATAGAATCTAAGTAATGTCAGATTTAATAAACCTAGACATATATAGTACATTAATCTAGACATTATCAAGCTCATTGAATCTAGACACAATAAACCCATAATTCGTTTTTGGTCTGTTCTAATTGTGCGACCTATAGGTTCACATAACATTGGTAGTGGGCTTGAAATTCTGTTTCTAGCCCACAAATCATAAGTGGCCTTTAGCAAGACATTATGATTACCCAAGTTATGCGAATGTCAATAATCCAACATAACCTAACATACAATACGTATTAAAGTCATTTTATCACTAGATACATTGATTGAACATAAGGCATGATTTATGTCATCCTTATACTATTCAATCATATTATTTTTCAATCTTAAGTAGATTGATATTGATAACCCTTATCAATTCATTCCAGTATGGCCATACATTTTTCTTCAATCTAACTTATCGAGGGGCGCATAGATATCTTTCTTATAACAAATTAGGGACAAATTTCTTCTTAATCACTCACATTCCTTACATGATTCACTCTATATCCAACAACAATCCATTCCAACATCCTGTTAAAGATAAGATTAGAATGTGTCAAAATATAGAACTTGTCATGTAAGAAACAATGGTGATTTTAGGTCAGAGGACTAGGATGATACTATTGTGATGAGAATCACTTATGACAATTATCCATGCAGTATTCTCATAGCGGGTCGATCCAATACATCATTTCTCAAATATGTATCTATAAGTTGACTTAGTATCTCATACACATGATTAGTAAAACATAATCATCAGTCAAACTTCATATTAGTCTTCATTCATTATTAGCCCAATAATAATGACTAACTAAAAATAATTTAGAATAGAATTCAATTTTCACATAAGAGTTTTACTATCAAGTCACATACTTGATGACTTTAGGCAGAATTAACTATTCATGAAATTATAATCAAAACAATAATGAAAATGCCTCTTTATTAATAAAATGCAAACGTAACGAAGTCAAAATGTGGTCATTATATAATTGGCCTAGGGCACATCACTAACAGTCATGGAGTCTCTATCTATCCGTGTACGTGCGAGGCCGAGCCCCTCATTTGTTTGTTTCTTTCAATTCAGTCGTTTACTTTGTACTTGTGTTTGTATATCATTCTTTGTATCTGTTTTAGACTTTGTGTAGTTTTTTTTCTCTAATGGAGCTTGTCTGTAAGATTTATCTTTGCAATTTGTTTGGTTTTTGGTGATGATTTATGTGGTACTATGTTTTGACCCTTATTTGATGGGTTTTTCTATTGATCTGTGGGGTCTTCAAAAGAGCATTATATGTGCTCGTTTTATGGAAGTATTAATGCATTCTCATTCCTTTATAGGCTTCCATCACTCCTTTTTCTGTTGCGTAATCTTGTCTGTATTTGATAGAGGTTGAGTCTTGCTTTGGATTACAAAGTTTGTCACATCATTTGTATTGGTTCTTATGAATATCTAAATGACTCTCCATTACATTTAAAAAAAGGGACACAATTCAATCAACCTCTCTTTATGTCCATTTTTATAGTCTCTCACTACTAGAAATTTGATATTACACTATCCTCATTTTATGACCTTTTTTAAAAAAACTGTTGTGGTAAGGGAGAAAAAACATAGAAAGTTTGCCCCAAAAGACAAAAACCGTCGTGGTAGAAGGGATGGTCAACCATGATAGTTTTTTCTAGAAATCGTCGTGGTAAATTTTACTTTCCACTATAGTTTTTGGGAAAAAACGTCGTGGAAAAGACCTCAAAATCCTTTATGCCAGTCGACAATCAAACATGAATCATAAACCTAGCTCTCAAAAATACATATAAAACCTCCCGAAATTGCAGTCGCCGTTCCTCTCCACCTCTATCCTCCTTAATCTCCTTTTTAATTGTAAGTGTTTATTAGGTATATTTATAAGTAGGTTTTGATTTTGTTGATTATTGATCAATGTATATTGTTTTGTGGATATAATTAGTTATTTAGACATGGGTATGATTAATTTGTTTTATAAATATAATTGGTTATTAGAATATGATGGGTATGTGTAATTTGTGAAATTGTTTTTAATTGAATTGTATTATATATAATTTCAATTCAGGACTTGCAAAATGGATAGAAAATAGACTTCGGATTTTCGATTGCCTAGAAAATTTGCGAATGGTGTGAGCGTTCTTAGATTTTGCTAAAACTCATGCCTATGGTGACAAAATTCAATTCCTTGTGTTCAATGTGAAAACCATAGATCTCATTCAATTCCTATTATTAGTGGACATTTATTTCAAAATGAGATTATAGGTAGTTACCAAACATGGCATTTTAATGGCAAGTTTAAGTTCAATCCAACTTTAGTAAATAAAGAAAAGAAAGCTATTGTAGAAGATAATATGGATGATCACGATAATATCGTTGACATAGTCAATGACTTGGAAGAACATTTTTTTACACTGTCTGGACTTATTTGAGACAATGATGTATGATGCCAAAACACTCGTATATGAGGGGGTATACTAATTTCATCAAATTGTTTACTTTAGTTGAATTATGGAATTTGAAAGCATCAAGTGGGTGGTAAAATTCTAGTTTCATAAATCTGTTGGAGTATCTAGGAAGGCTTCTCCTGAAGGGTAATAAATTACTAATGAGTATGTATGAGGCTAAGAAGAGTTTGAGTATTTTGGGAATGGAGTATGAGAAAATTCATGCTTGTGAAAATGATTATATTCTTTATAGGAATGAGTATAAGGACAATAATTATTGCCCGATTTGTAAAGAGTTAAGGTGGAAGAAAGGAAAAGAACCAAAAGACAGTAAGAATGGAGTGCCGATAAAGGTGTTGTGGTACATTCCACCGGTACTATGTTTGAGGCGTTTATTTAAAAATGCAGAGCATGCCAAGAATTTGGCATGGCATCATGCAAATGAGTCGACGAAAATATGCTTAGACATACAATGGATTCACCACAATGGAAGACTTTTAAACTCAATCAAATTATAACTATGCCTATGGTAGTTTTTGTTGGTGCAAAATTTCGAATGAACGTCTAAAGACTCGTAATTTGGATTGAAAAAATAAGTTGACTAAAGATAGATACTTCGACGCTTAAATCAATAAACTTTGTCATATGATACACTATTTACAACACAAAAACCCTTGTGAAAAAGTTCTCAAATTCAGTTGTTAATTGGCAGTTCTTCAATTCAGTCAAAAAAAAAAAAAATAACAGGGTGCCAAGAACACTGACATGTTGGAGATTGTTTAATAACCTAAAAGTAGCCCTTTATAGTAATCTCATGCGGCAAAGAGGAATCTGTCAAAGCTTTCTCACTTCACTAATCTGAGTGCCAATCTGAGTATCAATTTTTATTGTCCCTAGTAAGGCTGAAATCATGTCTCTTAGCGATTTCTTGAATTTGGCTTGGGATGATGTAATTTCAGACTATCTAGATGCCACTCGAAAAAAGCATAACTAGATTCCTTTCTCTTCCACCTATAGTACAATCAAATCGCTCTCACTTCACCTACTCGAGGATCAATTTTTATTATCTTTACTGAGGTTGAAATTATGTCTCTTAGTGATCTTTCAAATTTGACTTGGGATGATGTAATTTCAAACTATCTAAATGCTACTTGATAAAAGCATGATCTGGTTCCTTCTCTTCCACCTGTAGAACTAGTTAATTAGTTGTTAGGTGGCTGCTAGATCGGGGTTGTAAGGACACGCCTGATTATATACACACACACACACACACACACACACACACACACACACACACACACACACACACACACGCACACACAAAAAACGACCCTTAATTTTGCAAATATGTATGTATATATAGAGAGCATATCCTAGGACTACACTGTCATACTATTATTGCTAGCTAGGATACTGCAATCTAGTTGTAATACCTACAAAAGCAACGCAATTTATTTAGTATATGTAAGTACTAATACTGATTATAACATCATATTTATATATCGGCAGCATAATTGTTACGTGCCCAAAGAAACAAAAAAAAGTTGATCAAACTTTTTTTCGTACTAAAACATTAATCCTTTTTCATGCCCATGCAAGCAAAGGAGAATAATAACTAAATGTTGAGACCTTTTTCTGAGCTACAAACCTACTCATAACTAACAGAATTATATTATGAGCTCAAACACTAGCCTTTGGGCTAGCTAGAGGTTTCATGATGTATCCATATTGAATTAAGTATTGCGTGTTGAAGCAAATATGTTTGTTCTCTTTCTTTTCTTTTTTTTTTCCTTAAACGGAATATTATGATATGCAAGTTAACTATTTTTTTTTAATATAAGAGAAGGGAAAATACTATCATTTTAAGTAGAGTTTAGTGTGACTTGAACCCTCGACATATGGTTGTAGTGAAGGGACTTACAACCAATTAGACTGTTCTAACTCGTATGGAAGTTCACTATTTTAGACAAGAAAAAAAAGCTCTTCTCTATCTTTTGCCTTCTACTTAATTGTGTTTTCACATGATCGGCAATGCATGGCCTCCCTCACTTTATTCTCGTTGATAATTCACTTTCTGAAACGTTTCTTTTAGACCTGTATAGTTGACACTTGACGATGCCTGCATTTCATGGATTGATTACAGAAACAACCCTTGTAACAACGCGTCCCTCAATTTTCAATACACCTCCTAATTAATAAAATAGTAATGAAAAAACTCCTTATGTTAAAATTTATAATCAAAATTGACACATAATTGACAAGTGAAACGCATAAATAATTAATTTTGACAACTTTATTATGTCTAAACTAATCTGAAATCACAAGTTGATCTAATTTAAACAAATTGAATTATTTAGGAAAATAAAATGAAAAACCTTAAAGGTTTAAAATTAATAATTTCTTCTTTTAAATTTGTGTAACTTCATTGGAAGGAGCTACTTGAGCAATTGTACACTAAATTGTTAAATAAACTCTCATTCTTTATGTGATACATGCTATTTTGACAGGAAATCACGACATAATTACGAATTTTTTTTCCTATTATATGGATCAAAGGTTTAAACGTTACATTTTAAAAATCAAGGATATCTTGTTATGAAGGCTGTAATTGAAGGGAAATTTATGAAACTAATCCTTATTTCATTAGCTTTTTTTTTTTTTTTCCCTCATCTTATATGTCCTACCTACACAAAAAAAGGACTAAAATTACTATCTTTTGGTGGATTAATGTAATTGTTGTGCCATGTTTCCACTTTCCACCTAATAATTATTAATTATTATTACAAAAGTGAATAGGAGTATGTGATCATCATGGGTTTGTTGGGTCAGACACGAAGAACAAAATGTGATCCAATAAAACTCGGGCCACTTCTTTCTGACCAAACCCAAACCCAATTCATGGATTTTTGCTTATAATATTGTCATATGTTAGGAGCCCGTGAGATTAATTTCAGGATTGTCTTCAAATGGGCCCCCAGATTTTATACCATTTCTACATTGCCCCTTTAAAAACTCCAACTTCAATGTGGGTGGCAAGGAATGAAATAACAATGGTTGAAATCTAGTCATTCATACATTTGGTTGGGCAAATAAGCCTAAGAATAATCATTTTGATGAAATTGCTATTCCATCAAAACGGTTGAATGATAATTCCAAAAGTGAACAAGTTAAACAATCATTTCATTCCAAAACTGATATTAATTAAAATTCTTTCTACAATAATAATCTCTCCCAATACTCTAAAATTGCTTTAATTATTCCATTAATGAGTAAATGAAAAGGATATTTATGTAAAAATCACTATTCCATTAATGATTAACTAAACATAATAATTGTGATTCTAATATTAATTCTAACGCCTAACCAAGTAAAGGAATGCGAATAAACCATTCAATCTATATATTCATGCTCCCATTCTATTATATTCTCATTCTTATTCTTATTCAATCTATATATTCATACACTCTCATCAAATCAAACGTGACTTAAATTGTGAGCATCTCCCTTAACGTCCTTTGTTAGATTTCTATGGTAAAACAATAGAATATATCAAAACAGAGGCCAAATAAAGACTTAACAGTATTCCCATCATAAACAATCATATAACAAAGATAAACCTTGATTTTTTTTTCGAAGGATGCACATATTGTCGGTGTCGCTGTTTGCATGGCTAGGGCTCCGGTTCCACGGCTGTCGAAATTTTTCCATCCCAAGAAGATAAAATCTTAAATTTTGTATTGAAATTATTTCATTGTTGTTTCTTTAACAAAAATTATAACAAATTATCGGAGTTAGTATTTGACAACATTACAATACTATAACATATTTTTATTTTATATTATAGCATGTAAAAATTTTACAATGTAGCAATTGAAACAACGTTTTCTAAACGATGCTCTCGGAGATAATTTGAAGTTTAGGTATGGTACGCAAAGTGAGAATTTCAAACATCAAAAGACAAAGTTAGAACATGTACGTAAAGTTTCATGACGCAATTTTTAAAATAACCATTCCTTTTGCGGCTATACACGTGAGGTACAGGTTATAATATCTTGAACGTAACATATTCAAACTACAAGCTAGACTTTGATCATAATGACGCCGTCAAGTTAGATTTGTACTGAGTAAAGTACTTACTATATAATCTTTCTTTCATTCAAGTGTTCATGTGTCTTGAAGTAGTCAAAATTATCAAACATCGAAATTAATCATGTCGTCGTCAAACTTGTACGTCGATAAGTTAATATATAATGTATATATATAAATGGAAAGATAAGGATTAACGCCGTTATATCTACGTATGATATCTTTCAGAAAAAGGCTAATTATTTTACCTCTTCAGATAGACACCACTGAATTCAAACATTGTAACACTTGAATTAATACTTCGTTTTATTTTCTTCCCAACTTGTTTGATAGTTATGCTTTAGCCATCTGTGACCAAAGAACAAAATTTTGCATATGTAATGGAAATATTGTTAAAAGCAGAATTGCCCTTTTCGGCTCAATATGGATTTTCCACGCTTTGGGAGATAAGATGTGCATGGGAAAAAGGGCCAGCCCAGGTCTGGAAATGGTCTTCTACATATGCTTCAATAATCAGGAGAAATTTACAAAAAATAACCCTCTAATTAACTAGGGAAATTTATTTATTTGAAAAAGATATTAAGAGATTTCTGCAATTAATCGCTTACTTCTTTTATACATTAACTTGAGAGAGCAAAGTTTTAAGAGAAGACACAAAAAATAGAGAAATGAATGAACTACTGGTGATGGCACATCGGTTCGAACTAAGCAGTCTATACATAATTTAAAACTGTCAACAATTATAGTATAAATTAAAAAACAGTTACAGTATAAAGTTCTTAGTAATTTTAGTGTTTTTAACTAAAATTAAATGTTCTATAAGTATAGACAAACTTTTCAATTTTCAATTTCCAATCTCAGTATCATATGCACATGTGTGTATGTCTAATAAGTGCGTTGACAATACAGTCATGACTAAAAGTTAAAATAATTTTATTGTAATATGTTAGAGCTTTATACTATAACTTATTTTTACTGTACACTAGCAATTCTAACTACGTGGTTAGTTTACTTTTATTTTACACTAGCAGTTCTAACTACGTAGTTAGAACAAGTTGTCAAGTACACCTTTCAATTGGCGTATTTCAAGCTTGACCATACCTTATCCGGTTTCTAAAAAGCAACATACGACTTATATATAACACATGACATCTTCAAAAGGCTAAATTGATGGCCGACTAGCCAATTATGAATGACATTTGAATGATATACATGGACCGGGACTTCCAACGATCATGGGACCAACGACAAGAATTCAAAGTTTCTCAATTAGTGCCGTCAAATTTGATTACCAAGAAAGGGAGAAGCAATTAAATATTAAACTTTTATAGCTTCCAGATGCAGAATTAGTATAAAACTGATACACGTATATATATATATATATGTATGTATAATATAACACACAAACACACGCACCTATTGCATATTCCAAGAAACTAGTAATTGTGGATGGGGAGGTGCTTTTTTTTAGTACTAACTTGACCAAGAATTTAATTTTCATTATGCATTAAACTTCTGATACATAAACAAATATATATGTACATATATACACGTCTATTATATATGTCGAACATAGTACGTACGTGTAGGAAAGCATACATTTTAAGACGTATGCGATACACGTATATAATATATGGTATATACGTTTTTGCAAGTGTGCATATTATACCATATATGGTATCTACGTCTTTGCAAGGTCGACAGTAATAAAATATACCAAACTCGAAGTTTCTAAATGCAGTCAATTTAGATTACGTCCTTGAAAGGCTTAACAAAAATATCAAGGTAGTTCTGCTTCATGCATAGCTAGTAAATTGTTGATATACATACATACATACATACATACATACGTACATATATGCTATACAAATAAAATGCAGCTCATGTACATTAAAATCTTATCAAAATGACAAAATCTTTAGATTATTAAGTAATAGTTAACGTCATATCTATATATTCAACAAAAACTTTTAAATACAGCAACGACCCAGATTTCATTTTCGTTTAATTAATATGTATTCTTTGAATAGTCAAAAATAAATCAAATTAAAGAAATTAACTCGTGTAATTTAGATAGTTTGAACTTAGCCTGCAAGTTGGCACTGTGTATATATATATATATATATGTAGTAAACCCTGCAATTAGCAAGTCAGAGACTTATAATTACAGAATTATATATATGTCTCTGTTATTACGACAGAATACAACTTGTATATATAATTTGGTGCCAATTCTTAAAAAAAAAAAAAAATCCCAGCAGTGTATATATACCAGGTCTCTCTACTTTTCCCCCAAATTGAAACAGTATCTTAGTTGATTAATGGTTATTTTTGTTATTTAACTAAATCAATTATAACACTCTCTAGAATTAATGCTTATATATATTAATGCTTATAGTTATTATCTAAGTTAATTAATTATGGTACTCTCTAGAATACTCAAATGGTGCAGAATTAACGCAGATAGTGGTTGGTGATCGCATGCATGTGCAGGACCTACCAATCTTAATTGGACCGCCTAACATGTACCACTATATGTTTTCTCCCAAATATATATATATGTGTGTGTGTAGCAATAAAGGGCATAAGAAAAATTAGACTAAAATTGTGTTGTCACAAACCTTCATTTTCCTGTTTTTTTTAACCACCATTTTTCTGAAGCGCAACACATACTTTGTAGTATAATCAAATAAATTTAAATTGGGTTGACTAAAATGATAATTAAGGGCTTGAATTTGGGTCAAAAAATAAAAAGAGTAATGTAAATTACATATATACACGACTTGAACCGAAGAAAAATAGAGATTTTTTTTTTTTAAACGAGGGGAAGATATAGTATATGACAGATCCTTACAGCTAATTGAAAACTACTCAGAGCCTTCCGACACAATAATTAGAAGATCTAAAAAGTTAAAAAAGTGGTCCTTACACAAGTTTCAGCAATTATAAAAGCACAAAAAAAGGGGAAAAAAAGGAAAGAAAAGTGGAAGCAACTACAAAAATAAGAAATATACTTAAATAAAGATAATGGAGATTAAAAAAAAAAAACGCTTTAGCAGTTTAGTTAGGTTCTTATACCTCAGTCTACTTTGTTATAAATAATGAAACTTGATAAGGATTAGTGTCCAACTCTCTGGTTCAACTTTGTAATTAATACTAATATTATAGAAAAAAAAAAAAGGAACATGACTAGCATTTTTTTAAAAAGCATAGTAATTGACTCCCATAAAAAAAATTGCATCGAAAATAGCTAAATTAATCAACTACCTTATAAAATATACTCTTATCATTTTAATCATCGAATTAGTCTTAGTTGAAATTTTGCGATGACTTGATCGCTTTGAAAGTTATTCTAATTAAAGAATAAGTTTGTTAAATTAAAAAGTTAATCCTTTCTTTGTCCCTTTCAATATTAGTTCAGGAGGGACATAATTATAAGTGGCGGAGCTATCTTGGGTCTCGGAGGTCTGCGTCCCGGCTCAAGGGGCTCCCTACACTTTAATCCCAACGACTAATTGAATACCCGGGATTTTAATTTTTGATTTACTTATGTTTTAAACATAAAATATCAAACAAATCAAAAATCAACCACAATGTTATATTATAAAATAATAATTTTGTTAATGATAAGCATTAACGAATGAATTAAACTCGATTAAAATAGTCCTACAATTTTTTTAGTTTAAAGTTTTGGTGCAGTTCATGTCTTGAATTTTTCTTTTTTTCACCCGACGTATAATTATAAAGAGGGCTTATTAAGAAACAAAAAATTGAAATGACAGATTTTATGACCATGCACTTTGAGATTATATACAAAGGTTACAATGGCAGATTTTGTTTAATTTTCTTAACTCCAAGAGTTGGTTTACTACATATGCAAAGCGTCTCTAAAATTACCAGATATATAGAGAGGGTTTGGCAAACTAATTTGAAATGAAAAAAAAAAGTTGGTTCAAAAACTATACAATATGAGAGCTTTATATTATAGCAGCTATCGTTTTATATTATAATATATGAAACTTTATACTGTTATTGGTTTGAACCAGTTTATCAATTGGAGGGATAGAGTCCGTTTGTTTATTAGTGTTTTTTTAAACAAAAATTCAATAGGGTTTTTAAGAAGTGAGTTAAAATTAAAAGTTTAAATTAAATATATCGTAACATGCAAAAACTTTATACTATATTGTATTTTTATTTTACATTGTAACACTGGGTTTTACGACCAAACGAACAAATAGTAATAGCAAAAAAAAATCAATGAGATTATACACAAAACTTTACAGCCCACAAAACCTTTTCTAATCCATTACCCTACATATATGTGTTATTGCATGTGACCATCTTTGCGAGCTTATACACAAAACGTTACAACTCACAAGCCTTTTTCTAATCCATTACACTATACGTTATTGCATGTGACCATCATTGCACCCAACAAACATTGCGAGTGACAAGTCCACGCAACATCATCTCCAATGCCAGACCACAACCATTCAATGTGATTACAACGTGTAAAGAGCCCATAAAAATTAGGTGGATGATGATGTCATATTGCGTGTTTAAAGAACCAAAATCACGTGAGTGGCACGTGGGCATGGCGTCTTTTCATGGTTTTGCATAAGCGGTTATGTAAAGGTTGGTAGGAAGGAGCCAACTTGACTTACTCGCCAGCCATCCATAAAAATGGGTTTTTTTCCTTTTTCTTTGTAATTATCTTTTATGCTTTTGTCTTTGGTAATTTCTCCAATGGAGAGTAATTTCTCCCTTGGAGAGTCAAAAAAATTTGTATATTAGAAGGACTTTGTTTTTTAGCCATCAAATTTAAATCAAATTATGATTTTAACTATATTTGATGATTAAAAATGTGCTCTATCAATATGTATTTCCATTAGAGAAAGATTTTTTTTTTCTTTTACCACTTTTGGGAGAAAGTAGACGTGTTGATATCCTAAATCTATCACCGTCCATCATGCATGGCAATTAATCAAGATTTTGACAGTGATGATATTACCATGATTAAAAACAACACCCTTGTGTTAATTCTAATTAAATCTCCAACTTTGTTTGTCAAAGACAAAGTTCACCATTCATGTGAAAGAAATATTTAGTACAAATTCAAAATTCAAACATTGACCAATTGATAGATAATCTAACATGAGGTAATTGATAAGCAAACATATGCTTAGGCGCATAATTAAGAAATTTGACTATTTTTTTGGGGGACATTGCTAAACTAATGTGAAGATAAAAGATTCCAACTAATTTTATGGACAAAATAATGCGTTGGTGGGAGGCCACTATGTTTCTTCGCAAATGCCTTGTCTTTTTATGTGTTGAAGTAATTGATTAAATTTTCCATTTTCCACTACTTTTCACCCTAATTTGGAATTAGATCTTCTGTCCTTTTTCTGTCTTCCTCTCTGTGCCTCCAACTAAATTCAAACACCCCATTAAAAAACCAACTTATTTTTTTTTTTGTTTTTAAATACCTAAAAACAGAATGTTACTTTTTGTTTTTAACCATTATAATTGTATTTTTGTAGGTGGACTTACAAAGATTTTATTCTCTCCTTCCCCACGATATCTTATTTTTAAATATTTTTTGTTTTTTTTTTTCTTTACGCTTTCTGGAGATGTTCAGCCCTCCAAAAAAAAAAAAAAAAGAAAGAAAGAAAGAAAGAAAAAAAATCTGATGTGCATTCTCCTTCCCTCACATATTTCCTATCCAAAACCTTCTTTTCATTTTTTTATTTTTTTTCTTGCCGGTATTGTTCTCTGGTTTATCATTGGAGCAAAAATAATCAACATAAATATAGTCAGCTATGTTCAATCGATTTCATTATATATATGTATATATATATATATATATATATTTATTTATTTATCTTTTGCCTTTTGTTTTACGTGTATTTTGCTTTATTGATGGATTGTATTATTAAAATCCTTTATTCATGTATGTTAAGTTGAGTTTACTCCTTTTTTTTTTCATTTTTTAATCCTTCCCTTTTGTTTTGTACGTACTTTGCTTTTACTGATAGGTTTTTGTTTTTACTGATGGGTTGTATTGTTATACTTTAGTTATTTTCTTCGTGTTTTTGGGAAACTATTAGTTTTTTTTTTTTAATATCAGTAACACTAGATTTAAAAAGAAGATATTGTAGGGAAATGAAAGAGAATAAAATCTTTGTGAGCTTACCTAAATAAATGCAGTTATAATTATAAAAAAATAAAAAATAACGAAGTGTTTTTGGATGATAAAAAGTTAAAAATAAGTTGACTTTTTTTTTTTAATAAGGTGTCTAAATTTAATTGAAGAGACAGAAGAATTAAGTCTAAATAACTTGGTGTATGTTTATGTCTCCTTGATTTACTGAAGGTAACACAATCAATGTTTCATACATCCCATGCACAAATTTTGATGAGGATTGGAGATTAACACTAAATGGCTTATGGATAAGATCAAGCTTAGTTAGTTTGTGCATATAATTGGGTAATGATGAAAAAGCAACTTAGTCGCATGTATCGCAATCAAAGTGAGCAAGGCTACACGTGATTGAGCAGTGAGGCTTCAATGAAAGATTCCTTTTGCTAATTTGTGTTCACACCTATTTTCATTTTTAAAATACATATATGTGTGAAAGATTCCCTTGCCAAAGCCTTTTCACACTTGGAAATGTCTAATTTGGTCATGGCTTAGTTGGTGGCTTCATTTGTATGTCTAATGTAGAGGGGTTCACGGCTTCAAGTTTGACAAAGAAACAACTTGTTTTATGACGACGACAAATGACGAGGACAACAATAATAATAAGTTATGGCTTAAAGTCGGTACTTGACCAGTTGGGCATTTATTTTTTGTTTGAAAATGTAACTCAGTTGAAGCTGTCTTGTATCATTCAATTTGGTAAAATATATTTTATAATATTATATGTGTTACATACAAATAATTTTAAAATTACATCAATACATAAAAAAAGTTATATTTTTCAACGAAAAAAGTGACTAACGTCAGATCAATGTGGTGTCGGACTAAAAACTCTTCTAATAATAATAATAATTAAATAGTAATTACAATAATAATATTTTATAATTTTAAAAATTTAATAGAATATTGAACAATTTAATCTTGATATTATTACAAATTTCTAAAAAATTCGTTATAACAAGATATAAGAAAAATGATTCTTGGTTAAAGTAAAGTTCTCGGGATATAAAAAGTTGCAGGACTCCCTTGCCTTCCCTAATTTCATAGAAAATTATTATTATTATTATTATTATTATTATTATTGTTATTATTATTATTATTATGTGATAATGGAAGATCTAGATATTAGGTTGGTCTTCAATTTATTGCATATGGGAAATAAATTCAAGGTCTTGTATTAATCATTGCACTAGAGTAGGTATGACTTGCACAATGAGCATATTTAGCTACCATGAAATATTTTTTCCAAATGCAATCCAAGTACTTAGCGGATCACAGGGGAAAATGAGTATTAATCAAATAAGCAAAATTACCCATCTCGTACAAGAATATTATTACTAATTTGTAACATTGAAAGCTAGTCAAAGAGTAATTGCTAAGGCAATATCATGATACTAGTGTTGGGTTCTTTTCACACTCATTTTAATGCCTAAAATTAGTTTAATTTCATATAAGCTACATGGAGCTCATGTGTTGATTAAGTCGAGCCGAGCCGAGCCGAGCCTAGCCACCCACTGGTCTTTCTGACGGCTTGAGACAACCAATTAACATGGTGTCACCCTTGGCTCCTCATTTGGAGCCAATCCCAAATTGGTATAGCAAATGAGGTCAAGCAAGCCATCACTTGCCACGTAGACACATCATCCAACGTGGCAGCAAATTAGGTTTGACTATTTCCTCCAAACCTGATCTTTTTCCCACTGTCCATCATCTCTTACCTCACCACCACAAAGACACCTTTTGCCTATATATAACACAAGCCTCTCCATTGCCAAAAATCTTGCCCTCTTCCCAAATAACCAAAAAAAAAAAAAAAAGAAGCTTAGCATACACATAAAAAAAAAACGCACAAAACGCACCAATATAAAAAATAATAATAACATGGGCAATTGTTTGCGGCGCGAGTCATCCATGAGGTGGGGCGGCGAGGATTGGGGCTCTCCGGCGGAGGATGACCGGCATTTTCCGGGCAAAAGAAGTGGTGGAATGTCCAAAAGGGACATGGTGGATATAGGAGATGAAAAAGGCTTTGTCACCACTGCTTCTAGTTATTCTAATTACTCTAAAACAATGAGTAATGGTACGAGCACTACAAGTAGTACGGAGGTAAAGATAAAGATCACAAAGAAGCAATTGGAGGAGTTGTTAGGTAAGGTGGACGTAAAGGACATGTCTGTACAGCAAGTTTTGGCCCAGTTGATCAGCGTCGGTGACCAATATCAAACACAACAAATACGGTCTTGGAGGCCGGCCTTGCAAAGCATTCCCGAGGTAAACTGATCCTCATGGCCATGATCATGGTCAGCTATTCAGGGTGATGAGGAATATCAACGGTGATGATGAGATCATGGTGATGGATCTTTCCGCGCCCTTGTATTCCTCTTGTGGTGAATTGGGTCACCATTAGTTGTTTTTGTGTGTAATTATCTGTTGTGGGAAATATATACATTTGGTCGTTAGGATTTGTTCAATGTACATTCCAGAAAGATGTATAATTTGGTTTGCTTTTAGGTTAAAGGAAAAAGAAAAAATTTTCTCCTCTCTTCTCTCTCTCTCTCTTCCATCTTTATGTTTTTTTGTGTTTTTTGTTTAGTAAACTTCAAGTCTCTCTCTCTTCCATCTTGTGTTTTTTGTTTAGCAACGTTCATGCGGGCGAATTATTTGGAAAATTTTGGCTAGAGATCCAAAATTTTCCAAAGACAAG
Source organism: Artocarpus hirsutus (assembly GCA_946598075.1). Classification (NCBI taxonomy): domain Eukaryota; kingdom Viridiplantae; phylum Streptophyta; class Magnoliopsida; order Rosales; family Moraceae; genus Artocarpus; species Artocarpus hirsutus. Next base: position 64,673 of record CAMOHE010036616.1, read on the forward strand.
CAGCCTAAAAGGAATCACCTTTTTCCTTCAAGTACATTTGTAAATGAACATAGGACTTGTTATAAGTATTATGTTGGAATTCCAACAACATAGTTTTAATATTACAATATAAAACTTTTATATGTTACAGTGTGAAGCAAAAGTTTATTTTAGTTTAAATCTCTCACGAGTTATACTCCCATTTTAACTCTTCTCAAAAAATACAATTGTGTATTCTAGTTTTGAGACCAAAATTCCTCATTATTTATTTCCATTTACTACAGTGTCTTGATAGATTGTAATGGAATATGGTTTTTGAAATTGCTATCTCAAGATCTCCAATCGTGTATATATTTTTTATATTCTTCTATAAAAAAAGTTGAACTGGTCACAATTAGAGATGAAAACGCAACCGGGCCCAAATTAGGCCCAATAGTTTCTTAATCGCGCCCAAGGGACCAAAATCTGGTCGCACGTGCAAAAGGTAGCTTGCAAAACACGAACCAGCCATTTTCATATCTTTTCCTCTGAAAAAAAAAATGGCACGAAAAAAATGAACCAAAAAGAGGAAAAAATAGTTAAGCAAGACGCTTTTTACTTTCAAATCCCTCCATTTTTCTCAAATTCAAAATCTACACTATAAATACCGCCATAATTCCATTCTAATCCCTCCATTTTCCCTCCCCTTTCTCATTTCCATGGCCGACTACGAGCCTCCGTCATTCTCTCTTGGGCTCGACCTTTTCTTCGATTCGGAGCCCCAAAAAATCGCCGACGAACCACCGCCAGCTCAAGATCCTCCTCGCGATTCAACTAGCCCTACACTCCAAGACCAAAACAACGACGATGACGAGGAGGAGTTCGGGCCTCGCGTCGCCGATTCGGACCCGGAATCCCTACCCCAACCGCCTCGGGTTCTGAAGCGTCTCAGGCGAGGATCGACGGAGCTGCGGGAAACGACGCCGTCGAGGTCTCCCTCTGTCGGAGAAGATGAGATCGAAGCGTTATCTTCTCAAGAAGATGTTCTTGGAGGTATCTTCAGCCATGGCTTTAATTATGTGCCGATATTATTTTAAACGTTGCTTCTTTTGTGTTTTGTTTTGGGGAATAAAAATGAAATTTTGAATCTTTTTTTTTTCTTGGCATTTTCAATTTTTGAGATCCAGACAAGGTTGACGAAAAAAATCTCATATTGTAAACCATGTTTTAGAAATTATGTTAATCTTTATAACTTAAGTTAATTATACCCTACGATGTACAAATCATGTCTGAAAATCCTTTTGTACAACATTTGTGAAAACGTAAAAGTGAAAAGCAGCATTTTGATAAAACAAAGGCAGGGTTTTTCTTATTATCCCTTTTTGTAATTTTGGGTCAGTGGCATTATAATAGTGATTTAGGCTTAGTCTATAGATGTATTAGCTTCAATGCTTCATAATCAGTTTGGTATAAGTGGTGAATGTTATTGTAGAATTTTGAATCTTTCGATAATTTTATGGATGAATTTAATCGGAATGTTATTAGGGTTAGCTATTACAATTTGAACTGTGAAGTTTAATATTTTGTGGCGATAATCGATTGATAGTGGATAACCATTGGAGGCTGTACTTGTGAACTGATTTTTGGTTTGCATGCTTGTGTACACTACAGCCTTTTTTAGGAATGCCGGTTTAGTTTAGCTTGTCTCTCATATAATGTGCTTTAGAAGAATTAGTTTTCTTAATGTAATCTGGTCTGTCATATGCTTAACTATGGACGGTGAATGCATTTAGCAGGCCTTATGCAGATTTATGAATGCTTTTGGCTGCATGCCCATCAGACCTTAGGTCTTATAATGGTGAGGAATGAAAACATGATATGAGGAATTAGTGTGTTTTGCTGAAACCCCTTCTTGTAGAATATTAACATTTCTTGTCCTTGTTAGAACGTGGGTGGTGGGTCGTTGGTTGTTGATGGATGTACATGTTCAATGTTCAACAAACAAGTAATTATATTGAGTGCAAAATTTGTGATTTATTTAGATGCTTATCTTAAGATGGGACAATTAAGTTGGATCTTAATGCTACAAAGGTGAACAACTGTTCATGTTCAATGACCTTGTTTGTGTCTCTTTGTGGATCTGCTTTTCATTTTGAGACGACCACTTATGTTGGATTACAGATTATTAATGTTTATTAGTTCTCTTTTTATTAAATGTTGACAAAAGTATGTAACAGAATTGCGCCCGCCAGCACAATATCGTTCCATGTGTAGTAGCTCAAAGATCCCGTTACATGGATGTGGGGTTATAACAAAATCATTAAGCGAGTGGAAGGCAAGAAAAAACAAAAATGAACCAGTTTCAACTGCTACAGCTTCTGCAAGTGCAGAAACCTGCCGCAATGAAAGACTGTTTCCAAAGTTGACTGTTAGTCCTCTTCGAAGGTTTCAGTTAATTGATTCAGACTCAGATGATCCTTCCACAAGCGAAGAAGTTATAATCAGGGGAAATCCTCAAATAGATCAATCCTCAAAGAAGCAACAATCTAATCCTGGCCAATCTGCCACTACTACTACTGGTGGACAGATAAGAAACGCTGCAGATAATATGCCTCAGAGTGTTGATTTGTGGAAAGATTTCTGTTCAGTTAAGAGTTTTCATGTTCCAACACCTGCATTAGATGAGATGTGCAAGGAATATTTCCAATTTGTGAATGATAAGAATCAATCTAGGAAACTAGGGAGTGATAAATTTGTCAAGAGCTCTTTGGATTTTAGGGAAACAACAACTGGCCAAAGCATCGAACAACCCTGGAATGCAGCTAATCCAATTCTTCCTGCTCATCATTACTTTCTCCATCATGATCCAAGAATTCGGAAGTTAGTTCGTAATCGCTTACCCCACTTTTTTCCTCTTGGTATTGATGAGAACAACAGAAATCGGCAGAATGGTACATCAGCCATTGATTACATGTAAACATCTCTCTTCTGTTGCTTATGTTCTTTTAAGAAGTAAGAACTTAAGTTGTCATATCATGTGACTTGTCTTTATATGTACTTATTTGTCTGTACAGGGGCCAATTTGGTAATAGAGAACCCTCCAAACGACAAGCAACTCAACAAATTGATCTTGAGAGAAGTTCAAAAAGGGGAAGAACCAAAGCAAATGTCGAGAAAAGTTCACAAAAGCAAAGTAATACGTCAAGAAGACTAAACGCTGGAGAGGCTTTTTATGCTTTGGAAAGCTGGGTAGATCCAAAACGAGGGAAAGTAGCAGGGAAGAAGAGTGTTAAGAAAAGCTCCAAGAAACAACGGAATACATCGCAGACATCAGGTGCTGGAGAAGGCTTGCATGATTCTGGAGGCTGGTTGGATCCCAGAAGCAGTGCTAGCACTAAAAAGAACTCGGAAAAAGAAGGGTCTTGTTTGAATGGACAATCTGTTGGTCAATGGTATACCAGCCCAAATGGACGGAAGGTGCGTAAATCAACGTGTATTGCTTCTTTCTATTGAAGGTGACAATTAGCAGAGTCTTGTTTGTTTACTTGATCTTATTCCTGGTTTATAAGCTGCCATGTGGTTAAGCTCACAAATTTCAAGTAATGGCCTTTAGTTTCCTTTGCTTTGTTAACATCAGGCCGACGCTAATGCTCAAATGTTTGTCACCATCAGGTTTATGTCAATAAAAATGGGCAGGAGCTGACAGGTCAAATGGCTTACAGACAATACAAGAAGGTAAATCTAAACGAACCTTTCTGTATTATATCGATGTTTTTTGCGTTCTTGTTCTGTAACTTTGTTATCCATAATGCAGGATAGAGGAGGATTCAATAAAGCCAAAAGGAAAACTAGTTCCAAGAAGAAGAAAAACTGACCATTTTGCCAAGTTCTACGCATTCTGTACCCTTTCTTGGGATGTAGATATATATTGTATCTCTGCTCTCTTTTTTGTCCATGTCCAATTATTTTCATTCTTTTCCCATACTCTTAAAAAAATCGTTTTATTTCCTACTAAACAGTGACTTTTATTAAAGTTTAGGTGCTTGATTTAACATGTTGTCTAGTGCGGACTTAGAACTGCATTTTGTTACAAGAAAGGTGAAATTTATTATTCTTTTTTTCTATGCATTTTTCCCCACCTAAATATGGAATTGTCTCCACTTGATTTTGTCATGGAGAGTCACAAGAGTTAAGCCAAAGCTTTTACACTTTATTTCTTACTCTATGATTGCTCCATGTTCTTAATGATTGTGGTAGAAGAAACTATAAAAGCTATGAATCAGAAATCTAATTTATAAATTCTTTGCTGTTTTACATTTTCATAGATAAAAAAATCATGGCATTTCTTGTCAATTATCACACTTTGGATCACTGCTGCTGGAGGCTTTTAGGGGAAAAAAAATGTACAATCCTGAAGGATTTGGGTTTAGGACTCAATACATTGAAAACTTGTCTACTGAACACTAAATTAAAATATCCTCAATTGGCTTGTTTTTAACGACTCACACTATGAAGTCAATAGAACATGTAAAAATCACACTTTTCAATTTATGTTTAGACAGACATTATAAGTTTGATCTATAAGGCATTTGGTACATTGGTAATTAGTTTAAACTAATGATAGTGTAAAGTTTTTACATGCAATAATGTAAAACAAAATACAATTGTAATGTAAAACTTTTACATATTATAATGTTTGAATTAATTTTTTCAGTTTAAATTGATTTGTCAAACATTAGGAATATGAGTACTCAATTGTTAAAATTAGAAGTTCAAGAACTATGTCATTACTAAGTAAATAATTCAGGGGTTAATGACACTAATCAGCGATTCTTTCATGGTAACAATCTTTTGAATTGTCAATCGATGCGCTTGAAATTGGCTTGGCTGGATGGGAACAAAGTTTCATGGTAAAAGCTATAACAGAACCAAATCTGCTGCACACGAAAAGAATCAATTCGTTGAATACAGTAGTCTCAACTGTATAATTCTTGTTCATATCGAAAATTTAAAAACCAAACAAACAACAATTGCAAAACCTAAGCCAGAGCATTCTATAAGTTACGGGTAAGAGTAAAAGGAAGTGGAAAATCATGAATAATGTCAACAAAATTTTCCCCAAGGCTCGTTCAGTGGCTGCCCACAAAATTTTTCTGATTCGAACCGAGTTACCAAATGCCCTATAAGATCAATAGTTTACTATGCTAGAACTAAGTTTTTGGAGGGAGAATTTGCACAAGGCTGAGGGCTACATGAAATAATTTAGGCTTGTATAAAGGAAAAAGAAAAAGAAAAGAAAAAGGCAGGACATAACACAAGAAACCTACATATGTCAGAGAGCAAACAAGAATGTAAACAAATGCTCTGAGGCACCACTGCACCCATAAGTTTATCTGTGGTCAGAAGTGTCCTGTTGATCTGATCTGTTTGGAGAAACCCTGGATCTCAATATATAATTGCATGCCCTGAAAATCATAAAAATAACATGATCAAAAAATATACAAGAGATTGCTTAAAATTAAGAGTTTTACAGATGGCATTGTTCATGGCAATTAGATCAGGTCACTTCTACAGACTCGTAGAATTCCCCATTTAAATAATTTGAGCATTTTCTACAAATCAAACAAGTTTATACTTGCACTGTGATATAATGACGTAAAACATCAAAGAAACTGTATATATTATAGAGTTCTAATACGAAGATTAAAAGTGCGAGAGTTTGAAGTATTACGAGTTCAGTTCATCAGTCTTGCTCTTGATATCGCTTGACCATACCACTGGATCAATATTCCTTGCCAAGGAATCTTGTTGTTGGGTTTTCTCTCTGAGCCATTGCTCTGCTTTACTGCACTCATTGACAATCTGAAGATTGAAAAAGTTAAAATAAATTGAATAAACTACTGCAATAATAGTAAATTATGATTAGCTATCACTATCACAGGCTAATTTATTGAAATACCAGTTCTTTATCCTTGGGAGGAAGCGAATCCACGGCTGTACGGTAATCCACAATGCACTTTAAGAGATCTCTTGAAGCTTGTGCTCTTGCATCCTCATCTTTGTAGCGATTCTCAACTGGATCCACAAGCTGTAAGACACAAAGAAAACATCAAGAAGAGAGAAGAAAAACTGAAAGAACTATTAAGAGTTTAAGAAGAAACAATAACCTTCTTAAGATCTTCCATCTTCGAAGTATAAGCACTTTCAGTTTCATCCTCTCCTTCATCATAAAGCCACTCCTCTGTCTGTTGTAAGCGCCTGGAGATGCCCTCCCTCTCTTGATCACTTGCAAAGCTCCGATATATGTTGAAGAGCTTTCAAATGAACGGGCTTAGTTAAAATCTTGAACGTGGAGATAATATAGTAACCTGAGCGACTTCAACTAAACTACCAGGGAAAAGGCCATGACAGATATATCAAAATGGCCAAAATTATCAGGATAAGGATTTGCACGATTTACAGTAGCTGAAAACTAGAACAATAGAGCTCCAGTCTAGGCACTATATGCAGCCATATAGCTAAGAATGCGTCCAATTCCTGGAGCGCAAGGTCCACTATTATGCATGTTGGTCTTTCTAAAAAGCAAAATGAAAGAAATTTGTTCGATTATGAGTTTTCAAAAGAGTACAAGGCTCATAGTCAACTTTAATATATACCTAAAACGCAACACATGTAAAGGTACTTACACATTGTTGGTGCTACATCCTAATATATTACAGGTATGGAAGTCATTAAATCTACATTCATCCTAAATGTGTTCGAGCAGGTTATAACAAAATCATAATAACTCATTGTAGGAAAATATATAAATATTATACCTTATTACGCATCTCATAAACATAAGACTCCAAAGCATTCTTCTTGTTTTTAGTCTCTTCCATGGTTCGATCATGTAGGGCCAACTGGAGTTCTTTTTCTTGAGCTTCTGAAAGCTCTCCCTTCGTCATTCCACCATATATATTCTCAGTAACGGGTATCTCTAGCCTCCTGGTGGATTTGTCCTTCTTTGAAGCATTTGCCTACAAAAGAGGAGTGGCTGTAAATGAAATTGAATCTAATCCAACCATCTAAATTAAAGTTTTTGGGAAGTACTAGATCTTTGTAAAAACAAATAACAATACTCCAAAGTCACACGATCCGTCAATGACAGGGAAAATAACAAATACCTAAATCAAAGATCTAAAGGATGCAAATATGCTGTAATGAACCAAAATCTACATAGCAATGATTAAGTTGACAGACTTACTGAAGCATGCGAAGATTCAAACTGTGTAGTGGCACTATCTTCTACCCCATTTGCAACCCTCTCAGAAGAACCGGAAACAGATGTACGAGCAAAGTCCATGGCATCTGTAGAATGAGCTTCATTTCTTGAGACAGAATTACCAACATGATCATCTATCAACTGCGGCCACATCAAACTCATATATAAGAAAACCTAAAAAACTGACAAAGTTATATGGATTAGAAGACTAATTGGATTTCTTACTCACAGTGGCTGATTCAACACTGACAATGCCATGGAGGTTTAGATGAACTTTAACCTTAACCCTTGCCTTATCACTATATGATCCTTGGATAGGGCCAATCTGCAATAAGCAGTGGCTCAAACTAAGCATAGATACCCCATCATAGAATATCAAAAAGTATTGCTGAGGGGGAAAAAACTAGATAGAAGAAAAGGCATTACCGTGAAACAACTAATTCTTGGAGATGTGCCAGGAGGCAGTTCATTGGGATTTGCATAGAATGCTTCCAATTTGAACAAATTGCTTCGTTGGAATGTCAAAATTTTAATGCTTGGAAGGGATTGGCCTTTCGGGAACAGGATTCCATTAGCCCCGGTGCCAATAGGACTCTCATCCAATAACAATCCTATTGAAAAAGGAAGTGAATCTTGAACCTGCATCTCCACAAAACAACGAGGAAATAAACGCCTTTATTCTAGACCAGTAACAGTGTGGTTGATTTCTAGAACTATGAAGAAATTTGTAAGTCATAGCTTGTTTAGTGCTCTGAACGAATTTATACAAACCTCATATTCTCTGACCCGAAAAACAGGACTTAGCATTGCACCCTGAAGAGCACATCCACAAGCTACACACTCGCTTGCATTCAGCGTCCGCCGGGGCTCTCTCTTGAAAAAAGACGCCAGTGATCTAGTGATAGCTGGGATCCTAGACCCTGAACCCACAAGTTCAACGGAATGAATTTTGTCCACGCTCAACACTGCATCAACCAAAGCCTTGTTACAAGGAGCAACAATCCTCTCCAACAACCTCGAAGTCAGCTTCTCAAATTCCTCCCTTTTAATGAAGCCCTTAACATCTTTCTCATCCATTAAACACTCGATATTCAGGGGCGCCTCTGGATTTGCACTCAAAACTTTCTTTAGCTTCTCACACGCAGTTCGCAGCCTAATGCACGCCTTGACATTGGAGTACACATCAATGTTATATTGTTCCTTGAATTTCTCAGCAAAATGACGGAACAAAGCCTCATCAAAGTCTCTCCCTCCCAAGTTACTATCAAAAGAATGAGACAGTATCTTCATATGACCTGCTTCAAACGATGCAATAGAGACCTGAGTATCACAGTGACCAATGTCAACAAACGCAACATAAGTAGGCCCAGAAGCGGAGAAATCCGTCTTGTAAATCCCATAACTAAGTGCAGTTGCAGTGCAATCATGCATCAATCTCAAAGGCTTCAATCCGGCAATCGATGCGGCGTCCAAATATGCACGTCTCTGCAAGTCCGTATAGTATGAAGGGATCCCAATAACACAATACGAAACCGGAACTTCCAAATTCTTCTCCGCTAACTCTCTCAAATGTGCAAAGAGCATCGCCATGATCTGAACCGGGGTAAAAGTGTGAGTCTCACCCAAGTACTTCAGGTGAATCAAAATGCTGTCATCCGGGGCCTCGGAAGTCTCAAAGGGAAACATCTTAAGCTCATATTGAATGTCGGGATCACTAAATTTCCTACCAATCAATCTCTTCACCTGAGAGACTGTAGATTTCGGGTTCATCACTGCTGAGGCAGCACCAGCTGACCCCAGAAACCGCTGTCTCTCACCGAAACAAACAACGGCTGGAGTTTCCCGCTTTGATTCATCGTTCAACAGAACATCAATCCTTCTTTGCTTCACCACAGCAATAACGCAATTCTCATTTCCGACATCAAATCCCACCACACTCATATCTACTTGCCAAATCTATCAATATAACTACACAACAACCTAATTCCGACGAAAATATAAAGTCAAAACTCAATCTTTTCCTCCGACTAACAAAAATATAACCCAAAAACAAAAGTATCTGATTTCGAGGAACTTGATCCGAAAAACCCTGAATTCAAATGAAAAAGCAGAATTACGTTGATGCTTTATGAGATTGCCCAAGAAGTAAAGTTATTGGAATTTCAAATTCCTAACTTCGCCAAATTAACAATTGAAAAGTGAAAAATTTTCAAACTTTTCGAACTCGAAACTCGACATTCCAATGAAAGCCAATCGAAAAGAAATCGGACAACGAAATTGATTGAGAATTGAGAGAAAAAGTGAAACAGATTGAGGAAAGAATAATACCTGATTCAGGGAGAAGAAGAAGAAGAAAGAAGCAGGCGATGGTTAGCGTTTTGCTCGCCAACCAAAGGGCCTAAGCATATTTGGGGTGTTTTGTAGCATTTCTCGTATTTATAGGGTGCTCAATGCAAAATAGTGGATTTTTGGTGTTTGTCTCGCTCCGTGTAAGGAAACATCGAATCTGACATCTGTCCTAAAAACATACATAAAAATATATCTTTGAAAATGTCTTCAATGTTTTCAAAACAATTTACAATTGTTTAAAAATTAATAGAAATTTCCAGGAAATCTCTTTCTTGTTTGCTCAGATTAATTATATAAAAATTTCACATGTTTTTTTGGTAAGAGTTAATTTAATCGTTAAAGTTAAATGTAATATTTTACAAATATTGGATCAATTCATCAATAAATTGATAAAAGCAAAAAAAACTAATTAAACTTGAGGATTTGATAAAATATATAATATTTAGTAAATGCATTAGAATTATCCTTTGATCCATTTAATACACCTTGTATATGTATTACAGGTCTTGTATATGTATTAACTTTGAACTTGTATACGTATTAAAGGTCTTGTATATGTGTTTCTTCGTATTCAATAAATCAGATGGTTCACATAACTTGTAAACGATCCATTGTTTGATGTGTTTTCACATCATAGTCTAAAAATTTTAGAGAGAATTTTTGAAGTTAAAAAAATTTGTGTTTGGGTAGGTCTTTAAAAATTAAAATAGGGCATCTTTTAACACGGTTTAAGATGAGACTATAAAATTATTTTTTCTTACACACAGAATAGAAAATATTTTTACTTTAATTTTTCAATTTTACATGTGCACATGTGTATTAGGTGTCAATTTTTTTATTCACTTAGTCACGCTTTTAAGCAATTACTTGCAAAAATAAACATAAGTTTCTACTTTAATCTGTCACTAATATATTGATAGGTTTTTCTTAAAATTACGCCGCAAAATGACACTTTAAACTGCTTTTTTCCAAACCATTTTCCAACAGCTCAAGATAAGCTTCATCTTTAAAGAGCACCACAGGGGTTCTTTCAGCGGAGGGGACAAAGGTTTGAACGTCCCAAAGTGCAAATATGAGAGGATTGGATTTGACTTGATCTTCCCTGTATTTCTCCGGTCATTGGGTTTCTTCCTTGGTTGCTCTTCCTTTTTGATTGGTTAATGATGAATTCAAGTTGTTTTTGCTTGAAAGAAAAAAGAACGAGGGAAAGATCTTATGGCAAAGAAGATTTCATGGGTTGCATGGAATATTTGAAGAGAAGCATTCGGGAGTCAGAGAGGAAAAGATATATCGCAAGAGAGGGAGAGAATTCTGAGGAGCTAGACTTGAGAAGGAGCCAAAGTACGTGTGAGATAGTACAAGAAGATTTTTTTTTTTTTTTTTTTTTTTGGCTTTCTTCAATGTGGTTTTGTCTTGGCTTTGTTTTATTCTTTTGGGCCATGTATTTCTAGTTGTAATTTTCACTGAGGTGAATGATGAAACCATGTTTAATTAATTAATACCCTATTGTGTATTAATTCCTAATTAACCGTTTGTGTAATTTCAATGTTTTTGGTTTTCTCTTCAAATGTTACTTTATCATTAATATCAACTTTTTTTTCCACTTTTTTTGGCTGTATCACTTTGCCGCATAAAAATGGATCCGTTGGGCTGGATGAGCAACCTACCCTGGAAAGAAATAGTCAAAAGCTATGTCTTTTAGAACTGGTTGCTTATTTACGTCAGAAAGACCAGTTTAGTTTCGCAAGAAAAAATTCTTATATAGGCATGGTTGCTTGCTTACAAGACAAAAGCAACCTTTTTATCTAACCTTTGTACCAGTAATAGAGTGGCTTGCTACTTTCAATCAGAAAAAGCAAGGCAAGGGAGAAAGAAGTTGTCCCCGCCTCTCTGGTAATCTTAGCCTGTCATATAGAGTGCTCCATGCATTTGTAGAAAAGAGAGAGCGGAGACAGAAGAACAACTGTTTGACTTTTTCATTATTGATAATAAAAAGTAATTTTTCATGCCATACGTTTTCCTTCCATTTCTGTAAATATAATGCTTAGAGATTATTTTTTTAAGCTAATGAAAACCTAAAAAAGATTTTCAAAATTATAAATTTTTCGGTGATATTCTTGAAGAGGGGGCAAGACTAATTCCTAAAACTGTCACTCAAAAGGTTGGAATCAATATACAATAAGAGTTTTAGGCATCATTTTGTATTATATTATATTGTATTATTGTTATACGATAAACTATTTATTTTTACATCGTATTAATATGTTGTACTATATTATACAATGTTTATTAATCACAGCTTTTTATTGTATTAATATTTAAACTTTTAAATATGTTCGACTTCGAAGTCAAGATTTGGGTCAAAATTTGACATTTAGGATTAAGGGTGAGGGTCAAGATTTAGTTGCGATTTGAGTTTAAAGTCGGAGTTGGGTATAAGAAGTGGGCTTAGGACTGATTATGGGGTTGGGGTTAAAGACGAGTTTTAGAACCGGGGTCAAGCTCAAGGTCAAGATGGGGTTCGAAAGTCAGGGTCAAGGTTGGGTTTTGAGATCAAGGTCGGGGTTGAGTTCGGTTCCAAGGTTGGGGACAGGTTGCGAGGCTTGGGTCGAGGTCAGGTTTTAGGATTGGGATTAGGGTTAGGCTTTGTGCTAAGGTTAGGGGTCAGGTTTTGGAATCAAAATTTCGACTGACATCGGGTTTCTAGGCTAGAGTTGGGACTAGTCCTAGACCTTGTTCCCAATCCTAAAATCCGACCTAACTTGGTCTCAAAATCCAATCTTGATCTCGGTCATTTTATAGATATCAATAATTTACCATTAAAATTTTTTGTTATTAAAATTGAATTAATGGTGATAAAAAAACCTTTTTAGTAGATATTATGACCTTTTTATGCAAGGTTATTACTACTATTGAATTTAGTTTAAAAGAAGGCCATTTTAATTTTCTGCTACTAATGTTTGGTCATATGTGTCTTTAACCCTTCCCTTTTGGTTAATAGAAGAGAGAACTATAGGATGTTTGGTATGGTGGTTAAAACTATTGGTTAGAGCTATAAATACTGTAGCAACTTTTTTGCTTTTATTATAACACATGAGAGCTTTACACTGTTTTTAACTGAAAGAACTAATTAATGCCAAACATACTACTAGTTAATAGAGAGATAGTTGTGCTTAATAAGAACAACCCCTTCATTACTACTTCAAACATTGTTTATCAGTTTCTATAGATCTAATGGAAATAAATAAATAAATATATATATATGTATAGAAAAAACAAAAATTTAAAGGGCATTAAGAATGATCATAAGCTAACCAGAAAATTAACCCCAACATATATCAAGATAAAATAGAGTAATGATCTTCCATTAAGAAGATGCAATTTGACTAAAATATGAAAGCATCATAACTCAAATTTATTGTCCCTAAGAAAAGGATTTTTTTTCTCGTGTTGTTCTTGTCCAGAATTTGAAAGCATAATACAAAATATAGATTTACTGTACACGCATAACGTTAATGTATGATAGTGACTACAAAGAAGAAGGGGAAGCAGAAGAAAATATGGAAGCAAGCCTAAACTTCTCATAGAACTGGACAACCTTTGGCTACAACGCCAGGAGCTGTAGGGCAGCTAGCCAATAGGCAATGGTCACCATTTTCAAGGCCCCACCAGTTGGGACCCCAAATTTCCTTGGACTGAAGGGCAAAGTAGAGAAGAATAGCCAAGAAAGCAAGTCCAGCGTCAAGAGCAGCTGATAAGATATAGTTGTATTTTGCCCACCAACCCTTGTACTTTCTGTAGACATAGAAGTTAAAATATATCCCCACAGCTATCCATGAAATGTAGTTCACTGATCTTGCTGGTGGCATGACTCCTGTGCCTGCGAAGATTATTGGCATGTTGATGTGGCCGATCCACTTCTTGTTGGGGAATCTGCGGGACATCAGCCAGACCGGGACGGGCGCGAGCAGCCCAATGAGGAAGAACCAGTTCATCTCTGGGTAGACGCCTTGCTTGGTGAACATCCTAGCTGGTCCTACAACTCCCCAAATGATGGATGCATTGTAGAAAACATCGTCTCCGGGGCATGTCCATGGACTTCCCTTGGGCAGCAATGATGTGTCGCAGATGTTCGGGACAGTGGAGAGAAGCCACCACGCCGTTCCAAAGTAGATGGTCGAAGCAATTATAGTCCCAACTAGCTGAAACATTCAAGGAAAGGAAAGGAATATTCTACCAATTACTTAGCATAATTTTGGTTTGAAAAATGGTGGACAAAAAAGTCAAGAGATGTCCAGCGAGTGATGGGATTAAAAATTGTTACTTGCACAATAAACATGGATTTGGGAGAAATCTTCATGTAATGACCCAATTTGAAGTCACCAAGGAATCCAAGAGCCTGTGACATGCTAATATAGCCATAGGTCTTGAATGCCACATTAGCAAGTGGCTTTCCAGGGTAAATATACCCAATAATCAACTCTGTGATCACATTCAATCCTGGTTGCTACACCCAAAGAAAAAAAAAAAGGTTGAATTGATTAATGGAATCATTAAGTAGTTACAAAACCCAACTCATATATGTTTTTTTTTTTTTATTTTTTTGACAAGACCATACCATGTTTGTTGTTGCTTGAATAATGCCAATTGGTAAGGTGAAGAAAAGAGCAATCCCACAAGCCAAGAGGATTCCCCACCATGGCAGTTGGAGCTGCTTGCCAAAACCCTCACAGGCAAAGATTGAGAGAGCCACCATTGAAAGCAAGATGATGTGGAACCACCATTGTGGCACAACATCATGGTTCTTCTTCATTATCCTTGTGTGGATATCGGCAGCCTCCTCTTGCACTGCACTTATTGTCTTCTTCCACAGCTTCCATATTGTTCTGCTCATCACAATGAGGAAAATGTTAGCTCAAAACAAATGTTGTAAGACAAACTCAAAGTTAAATAAACAAATAAATAAAAAGGAGAGAGAGTTTCAATCTTGAAAGCACTTACTTTCCATGGAAGAGCGCGACATGAGATATAGTAGCGGTTAATGTGGCAAAGCTCAAGCCATAATTCAAGGCGAACAAGATACTAAGATAAAGTTTGCTATAATTGTTGTAACCTTCTTCGTCAAGGGTGAATGTCTTTCCATTCAAGACCAGAGAAATGTTGTAGCTTTTGCCCATCACGTCGAAGGTGTGGGAAGAGATGAGTGGAAACCTTTTGGCTTCATAAGTATTAGTCCAATAAAAAATGGGGGTAACCACATAAAGAAAAAGCACAAACCCGACCAAGACGTTAATGATGACGAAGCCGGGTGTAGCCAAAGGGCTACCAAGGAAGCCGGCAACAGTAGACCAGTCAAGACCAAATGAGCCTAGTCCAAAGCCTTTGAGACCAGAACCAAGTTGATGTGCAGTGATGGAGTCCTTCCATATCAAGCAAACGACCGAGATCACGCTTATCGATGGGAAAAAATACCCTGGAATGATGTAGTAAGCAAAGCTGCAGATGAACACCAAGAAGAAGAATTGCAGCCTGGTGTGTCCTCCCTTGGATCTTTTTTCTTTCTCATGCAATGCCCTGGATTTACAGAGGTAAAATTTTTCAAAAAAAAAAAAAAAAAGTGGCTAATGCTCAAAGCTCTAATTAGCACATGGAAACGACTTTTCTTGCTCTTTTGATTAATTAGGTTGTTTTTCCCTTCTCAGTTCAGGTGTAAACTTGTTCTCTGAAATTTGTCTAATTAATGCCCAAAACTTTCTTCCTTCTTTGATTAAGACTGTCTTTTTCCTTCTCATGCAGTGATTTAAAATTCAGATATAAATTTGATTAGAACATGTATATGTTTTTCTTCTCATGCAGTACCAAGTGTAAAATTTCCACTAACCTATGACTTGATTAGGATTTGATTGACAACCAATCTAACTGGCTAAAAATTTTCTCAACTTGGGAACAAAAGTATAAAATACCTGAATAGAGAAACCTGGACCAGATTTGCAGGCCACCACATGTAAGGGGAGTCAACAAGGTAGGTTCTGAATATGCCAGCCCATCCATAGCCAAGCAACTAAAAAATTTTCAACTCAAAATTTTATCCTGTGAGGTCCAAAATATGGTCTTGGACCCCCCCGGTCACTACGAATGCCCTGACTAGTGCAATGGAATGTGTTTGTTTATCTATTTCTTGACTCAAAATGGGAAAATAAAATAAAAAATATGAAAAATAATTCGTAACAACTCATAACTCGTCAATGTAAACTTCATCACAATCTTCATCCGTCATTAGAGAAACTATTCAAGCTGAAAATACTAGCCAAACAAGTTCCTTAATAACATTTTTTTTTCCCATTTGTGTTGAAAAATTTTCATCACAGCTTTTAATTACTGATCATATCATCATAAGGCCCAAAATTTCCTCGCATTGGCAAATGACAAAATTGCATATCACATTTTAAGTCATGATTATATCCTAAGGTCCAAAATATCCACACAATTACTTGAAGATTAGGACATAAATTTTTAAAAAACCTTTGGCATTGACAAATTTCATCACAATCTTCACCACTCACTAGAAATATGCAAAAGTTGAAACTACTACAAACAAGTTTCCTTATCACATCATTAGTTCTATAGCCCAAAAATAAACAATATATATTTATAGATATATCAACCTGAGTAGTTTGTGACAAGAGAAAGGCTGCAACGGGGTGGAGGCTCCGGCGGTAGAACGCCTTGACAATTGTGATGATGTTCACTGCGTAAACACCACCTGCACCCGAATTTGCAAAGATGGTGATGAGAACATGCTCTTTGATATTGAAAGGCCCCGGGTTCATAGAGAAGGACCACCTTGTGAAGGGGACTTTGAGGGGCTTCTTCGGCAGCGTGGCGGCCATAAGCTTCCCTAAAGGAAGGACAACAATCTGAGCAGAGACTGAGGACACCCAAATCTGGTTCTGGCGGTACCCGAAGAACATGTTGGCAAAGGCAAGGAGGACACATGAGAAGATGCCCAGGGCCCATGTCCTGAATGTCAGTGCAGGTTGTGAAGGATCATCAGTTATTGGTACTGTCAGTCTCACTTCCTCAATTGGGTTGTCATTTATCTCTTCATTATCTGCTCACATACATGAATACCCAAAAAATAGCTCATTAAAAATGCTTAAAATGCTTCAAACTCCTCTGTGTGTAACAAAGCGTTGTTTCAAAGGAAAAGACAACGTAAGAGAATGTAAAGAGAGAACATTCTCATATCCGTTAATAATAGTTTAATCATAATTTTTAATATCTTTTATTGAATAGCTGATTAGAAGGTTCTAAAAAGGAGTAAAAGTGATTAGATTAATGCTTGAAATTCTATCACAAAACAACTCATCTCAGACATGCAACGAGAGAATAATATAAAGAAAGAAAATTCCATCACCATCACCATGCATGTCCAAAAAAAACAAAAAACAAAAAACAAAACAAAACAAAACAAAACAATACAATACAATACAATTGAGAGAAGGCAGACTAAAATTCCCACCATGAAACATTATTAGTGTGTTTTTTTTTCCCTTCCAAGAACTTCTCAAATGTCAATAGATCAATACATAAATGACCCACCAGTGATGTTGATTCTAGATTGAAGATGATTAGACTGAGGCTGATGATCATGCCCATCACCTTCAGCCATCTTCTTCCAAGATTCTGATACTTACTCTCAATGAGGAATTTGTCACACACATATATATGTGCATATATATATATACACACACACACATTTCTCTACATATTTATGTGTGTATATATTTCTCAAATGCTAATCTGTTTTTTATTTTTGTTGTTACATTAAACAGAAAGAACGCCTAGTCAAAAGAGCGTGACACATTTAAAAATCCAATTTTTGTGAATTAGTTTATTTCTTCAAGTAGATTGATCTGAAATTGGACTTGTAACATGAATCTTGCGTGAGTTATTCTTCTAAAGTACATGATTAACGTGGTTTTTGTTTTAAAATTTCCCCCGAGAATTACCCTTATTAGCTATTCTCTTTTTTTATCAAAGGAAAAAAAAATGTATTGTTGATGTTATAGTATATATAACAGAAAAAGAAAGACAAAAAAATGGGAAGATAAATAAATTATTTTGGTTTGACAAATAAAGTGATATTATGATTTCTAACTTCCAACAGAATTATAATAAATGAAAATAAAGGAAGATAAATAAAGTGATACTATGATATCAACCTATTTTCCATGTCCCAGATAAAGGATCGTACTAGGCCGGTTGAGATTAGTTTAATTTTTCTTGGATCAACATGGAAAAATATACTTTAAAAACTTAGTATCTTGGCTTTGATAAAATTTTTAAAAATAATATTATGCCACTCAACCAAGCTTTCAAACAGATGAAAAACCAAAGATGTTTGATTTTTTGGGGAATAATATAGGGTAAAATCATCCTCATAGTCATTGTTTGTTTTAGTTCTTTGTAGTATTCAGAAGAACTTTGAGTTGGCGCGTAAATCAATTTTTACCTATATTTTATGTTTTGAATCATTAACATATATAGAAAGGAGAATAAGGTTCCACTTTTTTATTCTTCAACCTTCAATCTAGTGGTTCCTATTGCTCAAATTTTCTTTAACTCCAATCATGACGGTTAAGATTTGTCCACGTAGCTTTCGTGACAGAACACCTTATACTTCAATCTTAAAAAATCCTCCTATTTTATGTTTTGTACTTCAACCAAAGTACAACCACCAATAAACACAATCTACTTCTTATTAAGCTAAAATAAAGATTCAAGAGGAAAGCTAGCTTGTACAAATAATGCCACACCGTATGTGTTAAAAAAATTGGGGGAGAAATTAACTAGCTACTTAAAAAATAAAAGACTTATTGCTTGCTTTAAAAAAAAATTTGTATTTTTAATATGACCACTAATATATTATTTTCCAGACTCAATATTTAATAAAATTTTAAAAATAACTTTTTTAACATGTTTACTGTCTCACTTTTAATTGGTTTTTTATATTTAATATTAAAAAGATTCTCTTATTCATAATTAAAAACTATTAAAAAACTAAAGTCCTAAGTGCCGCGGGCACAATGCCAAGCTAGTATTAATTAGCAGGCCAAACACATAGATACTTTTCATCAGCTGAAAAAATTTTAAAGATCCAACCACTACAATAAAAGTAAAATAACAAAAGTTGGATTAAATATAACTTTTACAAAACTAATTGTACGTAAATAGCAAGGTTTGAAAATATTTATAGTAAATTTTTTTACAAATTAGGAATCTTCATTCTATCGAGAACAAAGAATATGCAAACGAAAAATAAATAAAACACACGAAATTTATAGTGGTTTATCCTCAATGTAAGAGCTACGTCTACTTTCAGCCTTTACAGAATAATTCACTATGATGATAATAAAGTTTACAAGAGAAAAAAAAATTACACACTTTCACTCAAGAATAATTTTTCTTTGGCATCTATCTCACTCCAAATTTTTGAGATACATAACACATAAGAAAAGAGCACAACCTATTTATTTATAGGTTTCAACAAAAATAGGTAACAAATACCTAAAAAATGCAGATCACGTTGTTTTCTAACATCAAGCCTAAGGCAAGAGCAACTGCGCACTTCAACTTGCGCGGCTGCATGAGATTTTGCCTCGTGCTACAAATTCGCTTCACTATGCGACGCTTTTCAGCACCCCCATGAGTGGGTTATGTCCTACCACCCTCTCCTCCTTGCATTGGGGTGAGCCCGGCTCGGCTCCAAGGTCAATCTTCAAAATTCTTTGTGTGGAGTGATATGTTGAAAGACGTTAAATTTAGCTCCATACTTTTTAACAAATTTAATATTTATTAGGTAAATAAAAATTTTATTAGGTAAAAAATCTATTTGCTATAAGTAAAAAATAATTTACCAAATAAATTTTCTATTTATACACAACCTTTTCCTCATTGTCCAAGCCTAACCCTTTTGTTCATGTGTTGCAAATAGGCTTTGTTCGTGAATCTAAGTATGCTTAAGGAACTCTTATGGGTTGTGGGTTGGCAGACTGTGAGTATGTAGGATTCATTTTTGGTCTAACCAGATATTTGGAACTTTGGTTTACCAAATAAATATCTATTAGGTAAACATTTAACAAATTTAGTATTTATTAGGTAAAAAATCTATTTGTTACAAGTAAAAAATAATTTACCAGATAAATTTTCTACTTATACACAACCTTTTCCTCATTGTCTAAGCCTAAACCTTTTGTTCCTATGATACAAATAGGCTTTGTTCGTGAACCTAAGTATGTTTAAGGAACTCTTATGGGTTGTGGGTTGGTAGACTATAAGTAAGTAGGATCTATTCATCTTTGATCTAACCGAGTGTTTGGAACTTTGGTTTGAATCAAAAGGTTTGGTTTGAACACTATGGCATATGAGAGCTTTACACTATAACTCACTTTTGCTTTACACTGTTGCATGTGAGAGCTTTACACTATTATTTAGGGATGAGCAAAAACTCGACCCAAACGAACCTAATTAACCCATCTATAAGCCAACTTGAGATAACTCAAATCCAAAAAGAAGTTTGAGTTGACCCAACCCACGTAGAGAATTTATTAGGTGAGCTAGATAGGTTAGTTGAGTTGAGTGTTATAGAAAAGGGAAAAAAATTAAAACTAACAAGTTAACGCCAAATGAATAAAAAAAATCATAAAATATGGGCCTTATAAAGTTTCAACATTAATCTCAATAAGTCATAAACCAATGTAAAAATAAAGGATCCGTGACACAAGTTAGATTAAGTCATAAACTAACAAATAAATCATAATAAAAATTATTACAATAAAACACTAAGAAACATCAACTAACATAGTTTATAATTGCTAATTTTCAACTTCAACGTAGTGCCTAAATATATAATATAAATAGATTAGATGGGTTCGGGTTGATATAGGTAGTTTACATTCAACCACCCAAACTTGGGTTCAAAATTTTAAAAAATCCACCTAACCTACATGATGTTTACCCTTATTATTATTGATTTGAAGTATTAGTTTGAAGTAATGTTTCTAAACAGAAGTTAAATTAATTTTAGAAAATTATAGTAAATGTCACTTTCTTCAAATTAATTGTAGTGAATAGTAGGTTTTGAAAATATTTGTAGTAGACATCAATTTTATGGTGTAAATAATTGATTTACTTTCTTATTTATAGTGAACATATTTTTTATTTACCATAAGGTGCAAAGAATTTATTTTCCCGTTTGCTTATAATGTAAATAATT
Organism: Artocarpus hirsutus; assembly: GCA_946598075.1. Lineage (NCBI taxonomy): Eukaryota > Viridiplantae > Streptophyta > Magnoliopsida > Rosales > Moraceae > Artocarpus > Artocarpus hirsutus. The sequence continues at coordinate 85,522 of CAMOHE010036616.1, forward strand.
CTTCTTTACAAGGTAAATAAATTATTTACATTATAAATCTACTATTTGCTATAAATATTTTCAAAACCTGATATTTACGTCAAAAATTTTCAAAAATCTGTTATTTCTCTCATTCTCCTCTTAATTTTTTTTATTCAACTTAGGGTTTCTAATTAATTGGGTTGAGGATGAATGGGGGAAAACATGTCCAAAACCTTTCTCTTACCACTGGTAACCCAGAAGTACAAAGTCCAAGTTATAAGAGAACATTACATGTTATGCCATACTTTTAAAAGTTGTATTTATTTATGCCACACTAAGAAAAGATTATACTACACTATCATTCGTATTAAATGTTAAGTTGTACCACAAATAAACATATATGGTATTGAAAAAGTTAATTTTAAAATATATTTATGAAAATTCCCCAGGTTCTAAAGCCTTCAAAGTTCAAATCAGCTAGAGGACAAAATCCATGTATGTGTGTGTTTTTAGGAACAAAATCCTTGTGTTTTAAGGAGTCAAAAAGGTAAAAAAAAAAAAACAATTAGAATTGCCTTTGGCAGTCTTTTGCACTTGGCTTTTTTGTTTTGCTTAAAAAGTAACCCCCATGTTATCCAGGATTCCATTTTGGATCCCTAACCCTTAACCCCCCTACATCCCAACCACTGCCTAATCCCAGTGGTATGCCTTTTGCACTTGGCTTTGAGCCAAGTCAATCTCTCTAAAATTTTAGGGGGGAAAGGAAAGACAACCTTTTCAAAAGTGGGAAGCAATCTACCAAGGACAAGTCTGAAGCTGATTAGACCTACACAATTAGCAAGTAAGGGACTTTTTTTGTATGTCAAACACTTCCTAAGATTTAAAGAATATAGCTTAAACTATAAGCTCTCTATAAGGAATAAAATTGGGGACTTCATTTTGATAACATTATAGTATAATCTATTAGGAATAGAATGATTTTATTCCATCATTGTAAATAGTTAATATCAAAAAAGTCATTGTAATTAGTGATTACAAATAGGGACACTTAGGGCGCGTTTACCAAACTATAATGGAATGTAATAGAAAAAGGAAATGGGATTGGAAAAAAAAATAAAACAATTGGAATGAGGATCATTCATTCCTATCTAGAGTTTATTAATTTATTTGATAGTGTAATGAGAAACAATCCCATTCTTTTTTTAGCATTCGCTTATTTAGGAATCACGATCTTATGCATCGTAATTACTAAAGTATTATTTTTACATAAATAAATTATCATTAGATAGTAACATTTGAATTTGGATATCTATATAAATTTAATATTTATTCTCTTTTATAGAAAATTAATAATAAGGAGATGTGAGGATTGATATTCCCTTTTTTCATTTTCTATATTATGTAGGGTCCACAAACTCTCATTACTAATTTTATAAGTAAAAATATTAGTGAAAAAAAGAGAATTACTCCTTACTTTATATTACCCTTTTATGCAAAGAAAACATGCTTTTAGTGTATTAAAAATACATTGAATCAGACAATAATAAAATTATAATTCTTTCATAATTTTGTAAAAATAAATAAATAAATAAAATTAATTTTCATACTGATGACCCTTTACGAGATTACCTTATTTTGAATAATTTATGTACTCGCATTCATGGATTGTATCTATTGATTGTTTACAGGTAAGGCCAAGCTAATAATCAGTAACTCAACATCCTTTTTTTAAGTAAATAACTCAACATCTTAGGGATGTAATTTCATGGATAGCTAGAAACATTTTGTAACAATTGAATTTTTTCTTATGTTTTAATTATCAAAATTAGATGTTATTGTTAATTAAATTAGATTCTCGTGTTTCAAAAAATTATTATTTAGTATAAAGATATTTATTTCCAAAACTTGAGGGATTTTTACTCAATTTGAATATTTTTATTAGATTTCTACTTTTGTCTCCAAATGTTTAGAAAAATATAATTTGGTCCTGATTTTTAGAAATCTTTTCACATAGGCCCTTACTGACTCTTCTACCTTCTATCATGTACTCGTTATTAAAAAAAAAAAAATTAAAAAAAAAAAAAAAAAGAGCCGTTGGGAAAAAGACATTTTATGACCCAAAAAGGTCGATAGGCATGCACATAAAACCATTTTTTTTCCTCTTTCATTCTCATAATCTCTCTTTCTACTTCCAAGCAAAAGTTTCCTTCCATTTTTCGTGTATCTCTCTCATTCATCTAAAACCAAAAACTCCCAAGTTCCCATCTCAAATTTCTTGAAGAAAATTTGCTTAAATTCCTCTCAAACCGAGATCTATGGCTGCCTTTAGAGACGTTGAAGAGACTTATTTAGTGCAGAAAATCAGAGTCAAAGGTAAGGTTTTCTAAACAAAATTATCTATTGTTTCCCTCTCTTAAGCCCCACTTTGTTTTGTCATAGTTTGATAGTGGGGGCCACTCTCTCACATTTTGGAATGTATAAGGCCCCATGTGCGAAAATAAAACAAACCCATTTAAAACCCACAAATTTTTGGTCAATAAAAAAATTAGTTGAGTATACATGTGTATTCTCTTGGAATATACTTACGAATTTCAATAAATATGTAGTGCAATTTTGTACAGTAATGTATATAAAGGCTAATAACATGTGATTATTTGTTTCAAAAACAAAACACCAAAAAATATTAATATTATATGTTTTTAATTGCTAGAACAAAGGAATGAACAATTGTTGATACAGATTTTGGCAACTAAAAAACAGAAACTAATTGGTAGTTTTTTCCAAGTCCCATGATACGAAACTCTTAATAATAGTGATAAGGTACTTTTACAATAGAAACTAACATTTTTCATAATAGAAGTATTATCCTAAATGTTGGATTAATTTTTCAAGTGTATGATATAAGATGTTAATGTTAAAATTTTTCAACATGCAACACACAATTAATCCTAATCATAAATAAGACAGTTAAAACAACAATTTCTGTCTGTAGCTACAAATGATGATTGCTACTCTAAAAATTTAGAAAAATCTTTCTCGTTCTTATGGGTTAAACTTAAAACCACACTACTTATAAAACTGTAGCCCTCAGTCTAGTATTAGCTAGTATATAACGTATTTTTTAAACATATATCCACTATTTTTGTCAATGATAAGGTCTTAACCTCGTAGAGTTAAATAAGACTGCTCAATAATTTATAACATACGCTTGTCATTCTTCCCCTAAAGAGCCCATCAAAACAAAACGAATGGCAAAAGGCAGAAACTAGTAATAAAACACTAATAGGTCAAGCAAGAATAATAAAATAAGATAAAATAAAATTGCTAACATATTGAGTCTATTTGGTAGTGTTTTTAAAATAAGTGAAAAAAGATTTTGTTTTAAAAAATAAAAATTTTTAAAATTGTGTTAAAAATTATGTTGAAAGTATCTTTTTTTAATTTTATCTTAGAAAACATATAAAAATATTTAAAAAACTGGCCTTTTTTTAAATTTAGTATTAGGCTCTCACTTTCTCCATCTGTGGGGGTTCTTCACATGTTAGCGTCACTACATCTTTGTTTGTCGTGTACTTTTGCGTGTTTTTGTTCTCCTCTGTTATATTACCATAAATAACATATCCGATCAGATAAATTCAGATTATATTGGACATTTTTTTTCCTTCTCTCTCTCTTAAGTCAAACTTTATCTCCTGTATTTGAGAGCTCGCATTCATTCGGTGGACTTGCTTGCGTCGGAGCTAAAAGGCTGCAGACACCAGAAAGAAAGGAAGTCATCTTTTGTAAGCCAAGTGTGGTGGGTCTTCGTCAAAATTTTGTTATATGCCCCTTTGGGTCTGTTTGGCTACCGAGAAAACTCCCAAAGAGTAAAAGAAAAAAAAATTAAAAATAGATTTAAAAAAACACTAACTCGACCACACTTCAATTATTATGGCCACTTTGTTTTCCTCGGAAACCAAACAAAAAGCCCAGGTCGTCCCTTTTTTATTTATTATTATTATTTTTATTTTTATTTGTTCAATAATTCTATGTTCCTTTGGCTTTTGGCAAGTCTTTGGGTTTTCTCACTATTGGTTTGGTGTTCTGATAAGAAACACTTTTGTGTGCAGGGCCTTGTTTCAAGAGTTTTCAGTGTTGCTTCTAGATTATTCTTTACAGAGGTAAGTTTATTTTGTTCAACTAAGAGGATAATAAGATAAGAATTCGCTTCATTTTTACTGTATATTTGGTTTCATAATTGCCAGTCAAGATAAGTTTTTGAATCTGATTTAATAGCAAGATTCAATTTTTATTCACTTTATGTTTCATTAGTATTAGTATCATGATTTGTTACTTTATTTTGTTATGATTTTCCTTTGGCAGGTTGTTTCTGTTTCATTATTTTTTTCAAACACCCAACAAAACACTTTTTTTGTGTGTGTGTAAGTATGGAGAAAACAGGAAGTGGTTCTCTTTTTAGGAATAGGAGGTTGGAGAGCTTTCTCAACACAAGCTCTAATCCAACTGTGAAAGAAGCACCAAAAGTTTTGGTTGAGGAGGAAGCATGGCGGCGGCCGAAGGCTGATGTTTATGTCGACAACGACGGATGGTTTTCGACATTGATTTCGGTTGTGAGAATTGTTGTATGTTTTGTGTCAATGATGTTCACAACATTTATATGGGCATTGATCATGATTTTGCTCTTGCCATGGCCTTATGAGAGGGTTAGACAGGGGAATGTATACGGCCATGTGACTGGAAGAATGTTGGTAAGCCACTTTTTCAACTGTTAGGCTGTTTGGAAGAACGGATGGAACCGACAGTTTTGGTTTGAGAACTGTAGCATGTGAGAGCTTTATACTGTAGCATGTAAAAACTTTACATTATTTACAGTTATAACTGATGGCTCCGACCGTTGTACCAATCGGCCTTTTTATGATTCATCTTATGATAGAAAATAATTTTGATTTAGTGCCATCAAGTTTGACATATACTAAGTTGTTTGAACATGTTTCTGCTGGTACTTAAAACCGTTCATGTCGGGGATTTTTCTGTTTTCGATTTCTGTTTTAACTGCTTGAATTTATGAAGTTTAGAAGTACTTTGGGGAAAATCTGAAGTGGGATTAATTGTTAAGAACATTGATTGCAGATGTGGATTCTTGGTAATCCTATGAAGATTGAAGGTACCGAGTTCTCTAATAAGAGGGCAATTTATATCTGCAACCATGCTTCTCCTATAGATATTTTTCTCATAATGTGGTTGACGCCCACTGGCACTGTTGGCATTGCTAAGAAAGAGGTAAGTTTAGATGCTTAAAAGTTTGGAGTATTATGTGGTAGGGCATATGAATGAGCTGTAAAAAGCCCTACCGGTAGGACGATTTTCATTAAGTTTCGTTAATTGACTGTACTTTTGTTAATGTAACATAATCTTTGACTTGATTAGATAGTTTAAAACTGTGTCTTACTAGTGAGCTTTTATTATTCTATTTTTTTTTTCCCCCTTTTGAAACAATTTTAAAGAATTCTCCTAAACACTATGATTTAAGAACACTATACCTTTCATGCGGCAAAGTTTCATGAAAACAGCTCGTAAACCTTGATAACTTGGCTGAAACTTACTTGATACAGATAATATGGTACCCTTTGTTTGGACAACTTTATGTACTGGCCAACCACCTTCGTATTGATCGATCCAACCCAACTGCAGCCATTGAATCTATGAAAGAGGTATGCAGTTTTCTCCTCCCACGTTCTTAAGATTGCATTTGTCTACATTTTTAACTTTTAATGTTTATCATGTTCAGGCTGCTCGTGCCGTGGTGAGAAACAACCTTTCTCTAATCATATTTCCGGAAGGCACCAGGTCAAAAAATGGACGACTACTTCCATTCAAAAAGGCAACCTCTCATACCTTTGTTAATTTTGCTATTTTCTTCACCATCAAACATATCTAACGGAACCCTGATAATTGGTCACACACATAGGTCATTGCTTGGCGCGATTAATTAGTGAAAACCATTTCATTCAAGTTGTTGAACTTCTAAAAGAATTTATTTTGTTAGGCAAAAAAACAAACTCATTCACTCACTTCTTTACCTGTGCTCTATATTCAAGCATAACATGCAATGTCATTTGCAGGGCTTTGTGCATTTGGCATTGCAGTCGCGCCTCCCAATTGTTCCTATGGTCCTCACAGGCACCCATCGAGCATGGAGGAAGGGTGGCTTACATGTTCGACCGGCACCTATAACTGTCAAGTATCTCGAGCCAATACCAACCGATGATTGGACAGCTGATAAGATCGACAAGTACATCAAAATGATGCAAGATTTGTATGTTAAACACCTCCCAGAGTCTCAGCGGCCCTCTTCCATTAGAAACTCCTAGAATTAGTTCCAAGTCTTAGTTGAGGTACTTGTTTGCATTCATCTAATTGTTCAAAAGTCAGTCCAATAGGTGATGCTAAATTTTCCAGGAATACATGTTTTACTAATGCGTTCAGCAACTCTTTTTTGTTCTTTCAATAAGCCCGGATTGCTAGTTCGATCTGTCAAATAACGGGCCTCTGCATTAGCGATGTATAGTATTCTTTCCGCACTTTCGGTCTTGATCTTGAATTTAGCTATGTGAAGATAGATGATCTTGTTAGCCGGCAGAGAAAATTTGTTCTGTGCTCAAGTTCAATTTTAAGACGAAATCGGCTTGGTAGATGTTTCTCTGTATTTTTTTTTCTCTTTTTTTTTTTTCTCTATTCAGAACCTAAAAAAAATACAGTCAGTCATTTTATGTGAACATGCGGACATAAATAAATAGTGATCAAACAATACTATTGCTTGGTTTGGGATTGTTGTGTTCTTTTTATTTTTTATTTTTTTTAAGAAACAGCCACTGGGGCCTCTCAAAGCAATACAAACTCACATTCTCATCTAGCAGGCAAACTGAATTTCCAATTATTGTAGAATGCTTTTAAATGTTGGCTTGAACCAAATGTGTATTCCTTTGCATTTTGATATCCCCTACGAGAGAATCACACCATTTCCTTGGTGGTATATTCTTATTTTTACAAGCTCACTGCCGATTGGTTAAGTTAATAACAAAAAAGAACAGAGAAAGAAATGTAATTTGTGAGAGGGCCCATGGCAGCGCGATCGATGTTGTGGGCCCTCCCTTGCACGAAGTTAGGATTTAAAACAATGCTCGTTAAAAGAGTGTTTGGTAAGGACAGTCTAAACCAACTTCTTAGTTATGAGCAGTGTAAAGTTCTTACATCCTACAATAAAAATAAAAAAGTTGCTATAGTGTATAGCTCTCGCATGCTATAATAAAAACGGTTCTACCAGTCATGCCATACACGAAATAAATAATTTAGTTCGTTTAGACTCCAAACAAAATCGAGACCATAAAAAAATAAAAATAAAAATAAATAACAAATTATTGTAGACCATTTTAATATTGTGAGACAGTTATCATCCAAAATGAGTGTAACAAAAAAATACTAGTGTTTGTTTCATCAACGCCTAATGTGGTGGTTTTTGTCTATGCATGTTCATCAGATCGAATTAATAGATCAAATCGACTGGTCTAATCTAATTCAGTCCAATTTTAACGGATAACCAATCTCAATAGAATTGTTTTGGATGTGATTCCATGAAAATCAACTTAGATTGCATATGATGCTCATTTTATTTCTAGAACACCCGATGCAAATCACTCTAACATATATGTATATTTTAAATCATTGGTCCAAAACTTGGAAGTCTACTTTTTATGGTTATCGGATTATTTCCCTTTTCTTAAGCTGTTCATTGGATGTTCAATCAACTTTAAAATTTATAATTTGAAATTTCAACTCTAAAGTTTGTAATTTGAAATTTATATGCTATTTGAATCTATAGACCTTAATTTTTTTTTTTCTTGTTCTCAACTTTAGTAATTCAACTATGTTAACAAGTTTAGTAAATAGGCAAGATAGAAAAAGAAAAGGAAAAAATGGAATAAAAGAATTAAAGCCATCCAAAAAGGCTTTAGTCTCAAATCGATTAATCCACTCCAATTCAAATTGACATCAATCGGATTAAATTAGATTAGATTAGATAATACACTAGTAATTAGATTGAATTAGATGAAATTTTTAAAAACCGACCTTTAATTAGATTGGATGTAACATGATCAAAATATTTTGGATTGGATTGAAATCAACATACCTCACTTCGTCTTCATACTTCCTTTTCTTTTTTACTTTGTGTTCTTGCTGATTTAGCAAGCATTTGTCCTTAGAGAGAAACTTTTGATCGATGCAATCATATCAATTTCGTCACAAGGGATATAGATTACGTGTTTGTCATCGTGATTGGGTTTTTATTATTTAGCACATGATAATACTGAAAATGTATGTCATAAAGGAGAGCCGAAGGAAAAAAATAATAATAATAAAGACACATTAAAAAAAATGGACGTGTTACAAATAATCAGTTGTGTGTATCTATCAAAAATTAATATCTAAAATTAGATCTATATATACCTTGTTGATAAAAGCGATGACATCAGCATAAATAATAAAGTCAAAAAATGATAAGGGTACTGTAGCAATGTTGACTGTGGTTACTAAGCGGTGTTGACCAGGGTTATCGTAGCAGTGTTGACAGTGGATACTAAAGGAATATACGGTCACTATAGCACCCCGAAATTTTCCCTATCAATACTTCATTCTGTTGCTTATTTTGTATAACTGAGATTAAGAAATCAATACTACTTTCTCCCTCTAAGTTCTCTTATTTGGCCTTTATATTTTTTAGTTTTTATAACAGGATAAGTATTATCAAAATCAATTGTCTCAAACACTAAAATGATAAACATATTTTTTATATCTAAAATATCACAATAAGCTAAAGATGAAAAGAAAAAGGTGCAAGGAAAGCATAAAAGAAGAGGATTTTATGATAGAAATTGTATTTTTACTCTATTGATAGAAAAAGCATCGTTATTTTAACGGTTAGATTAATATTTCAATACTCTAATCTACTATTCAAAGCAATTATATGTTGCATGTTAAAATTTTTAATCTAAGCACTCACGAATCAAATCATGAAAATCAATTCAATGCCTATACTAAGTTTTCACCAGTACTGCAAAAACAGAGTTCCTACCATAAAACCATCCGGAAAAGAAATTAAGAAAATCTGGTTTGAATGGACAATGTCAGAGTTTGACACATTATTTGTTGCGGGCAAAATGCTCTGTATTTGAAATTGGAGGCGTTGACTGATGAGAAATCCCTGTCAGACTAACTAATACTGTTGTGCCCAACTCAAATTGATTTGTTAATCCTGGGCTGACTTTCCTTGTCCCCTTTTTGCCCTCGTAAACAAGGAGACTTCTATGATAGAGTGTCGTAAAAGAATAATCATATATCTCATTACTAACGCCTGTTTGATTGAGCGGTGAGAACTATAATTTTTATCACAAATTTAATTATAAACAGTATAAAGCTCTCATATGTTATAGTAACAATAAAAAAAATTACTATAGTGTAAAGCTCTTACATGCTACAGTAAAAGTAGTTTTAACCACTAGTTCCCACCACCCTTCCAAACACCCTATAATAAAATAATAAGACTTAATAGATTAGATTTATAATTTTATGAGTAACAAAATTATAACCCCATAATAATAAAAAGGATTTTTCATCAAAAAAAATATATTCTAGCTAGAAAATAAAATTAAAAGGTTGTTTTTACTATTAAATGATAGTAAAATAATAAAATATTAAGGTTGTATTTGCCAACGTCGTTCTAATTATATAATTCTAACGGTTACATTGTAAAGCTATCACATATTACTGCGTTTTAACTTTTGTTTTCTAATTGTGTTATTAAACGCATTCTTAATAAATATGAAATTTAACGAGATTTAATGAATATATAACGGTTAAAACCCTTCATACTCCATCGACGATTCGTTCATAGTCTTTTTTTTTTTTTTTTTTTGGGATGGGAGTAGAAATGTAGGACAGAAGTGTTTCTACTGCTTTAGCTTAAAACTCAAAGTTAAAATTAAGAATTAAAACGATTTTATAATAGTATGTGAGATCTTTATACTGTAATCTATTTTTACTTTATAATTTAACAGGTTTTAGTATGTAGTTGAAACGAGGTTATCTTACATGCCCTAAATTTAACATGCCCGCAGTCAACCTGCAGAGCTAAAGTGTGGCAGGGGATGGAGATGGAATGAGGTAAGTATTGATAAGATGGGAGGGACGGGGTGTGAAGGAAATGATGGATTGTAACGTTTCTTAAAGTTTTGGCTTGATTAGGAATGAAGCATGATGATTATCCTCGTCTTTCTTTACATTTGTAGAATTACTGTGTTATTAGATATAAAGTAAATTAAAATTTTTTCCTACAATGTCTATTAACTAATTACAAATAATGTCATAATCATTTATTTTTCTTCAAATAAAATATCAGTATTCAAGTTTTATTTTTTAATCATAGATTACTGAACTTTTTAAAGTTTCCAATTCTTGGTACTCTTTTTTTAATATTGAAAAATGGAATTATTAATTTTCCATCCGTATAGACGTATGGCTTTTGTTGGCTTTTTTTTATAAAATTTGAAAAAAAAAATAGTTAGATCCACAATTTGTGATTTGAACAAAAGGTGTTTCATAAAAAAAATTACAAAACCACAATTTGCGGTTGGAACAAAGGGCGTTTGAAAAAAAAAAAAAAAAACCTATGAAATAGTCAGTTAAAAAATATGTCATTCTTAAAAAATAATCATTGTGCGTGAAAAATTAGTCTTGGGCTTCTAAGTGACCGAAATTAAGGAAATTGTTGTGAATATCATTTTTTTTCTAAAATTAATGAAAATAGCAAGTTTTGAAAACATTTATAATAAATAACGATTTTATGGTGTAAATAATTTATTTACCATATTATTCACAAAAAATAACTTTTGTTTACACAATAAATGGATTTAAGGCATAAATAATTTATTTATTCTCTTGTTTACAGTATAAATAATTCTTATTTCGATAATAAACAAATTATTTACATCATAAATCTGCTATTTACTATAAATATTTTTCAAACTTGCTATTTGCTTCAAAAAGTTTTAAACATTTGTTGTTTCTTTCATTTTCGCCCAAAATTATTCAAAAAAACGTTAGTGTGATTTGAGCAAATCATAGTATACTCGGTTACCTGCAAAGAAAAAATAATAATATACTCGGTTTAGGAGTAGTAGACTGGCAATGTTTCCGTGATCTTAAAATTGAGTATAGAGAGTTTTCAAAAAAAAAAGTCTTAAATTTGACGGAGGTTCCAATTACATGGTATTGTTTACAACATTTTCGTGTCACTAAAAAGATTTAAAGTTTATATTATGTAACGTTTAAAGCAACTTCGTGTCACTAAAACATAACTTGTGTCTAACATATTAAATTGTGGTACCAAAAATGTATCATAGATTACCCTAAAAAAAAATGTAGTATGGACCTGTAACATTCCTAATTTTAAGATTAGAAGTCAATATGTGTATAGCACATGCCATTGTAACTCCTTTTTGGATTAAAATAGTGCGTTTAAAATTATTTCCTAAGTGACAAGTACTTTACCTATCAACTCAAAGCACATGAAAAGATACTGTTATGTCTCTAAAAATTGGAGTCGTTAAATTTTGATCTAACGGTTATTATGCATTCTGACCAATCTAACACTATTTTATTTATTGGGCGGGAGGTTGTTCCTAAAGAATTAAAGAAACAAAAGGTTTAAGAGATAAAAGGCAAATTAATAATTGTCACCTTAAAGAATTTACACTCCTTCCATGATCCATGGCCATGGGTTGGTAATCCCATCCTCTTTCTCTCCCTCCTCTGATCCCTCCAACCAGACAATAGAACGATGTTCTTTCTCTCTCGCAATCCCTCTACCCCTTTGCCCCTACCCAAAATCCGTCCTACTAAACATACCTTTACACGTATGAGAGAAAGAGAAGGGTGAAGGGATCGTGGAAAATCATATAATGGCTTGTTTAGTGAAAAAACAAAAGAATGAAAAGAAAATTGGGCGGAAAAAAGGATTAATAGACCCCACTATTTTTATTTCATCCATAATCGGAGAGAGTTTGATGAAAGCTTAAAATCAAATAGTAATTAACTTATAGGTCCTATCTTAAAAGTAGATAAAACAGTAGTTGTCTCAAATTATATACGACGTTTGTTTTACTAACTCAAACAAAAATTGTTTGTTTAAATTAATTTTATTGTAATATTTTATCTCACAAAATCTTAATTATTATGGTATTTTTAAAGCAAACTTTCAGTTCAATCCAACATAAACACCTCAACAAAATAGGCGCCCTAATATTTTCTTTCCTTCCTCCACATGGGGAAAGAAAAATCATTTCTATCATCCTTATTTTCCATCTCATGAACACTTTTTCTCCATCGTTTTTTTCCTTTCCTTTTTACACCAATTTGTGTTAAAATGAGTTTGGTTAGACGGAGAGACGGAAGGGTTTGAAACATGGAGGGAGACTGGCAACCTTTCTACCTTAACTGAAACCCAACGAATTAGTGGCTTAATAATTAATGGCTTTAAAGCTTTTTCTGCCAAAGCTACTACAGGTTGGTGGTTGGTACACCTTTTTCAGTCATGCAATTGGAGAGTGAGAAAAAAGGGAGGAAAGAAAAATGCGAAGTTTTTGAGTTTTTCCTTGAGTAATTAGACAAACAGTTGGTCAATCTTTGAACATGATTGATAATCTCATGATTTAAATTCGATTTATTGTTGAACTACCTATGATCGTTTACTTAGAGACGAGAGTGTTTCGAAATCGAGTTAAAACTTGAATGCTGTATACGTGAGAGCTTTATATTGAAGTAAAATTTTGCTTTACATGTAGTATATGAAAGCTTTATACTATAACAGTTGAAACTGTAGTGTAAGAACTTAATACCTAATTCAAGGCTGGAATTAATTATTTTTAGACAAGTTGTTTTAGCCTAGTTAATTAAGTTTTTAATGATTTGATATGTAACTAGAAGCAGTTTTGTATGACGTGATGTAAAATTTTAACTCTAATAAATGTCCAACCAACTAAACAAATCAAATGGACCAAATTAATTCATAGCCAAAATATAAGAATGAAAACAACCCAAACCAAAGCAACACCACGCCGAGCTTACACGACATCCGTTTGATGTGGTTTTGCATTTTTCAAAAAACCAACTACTTAAGAACCTCTATGATTACAATATCTAATTTTTTTTTTATTTTCATGATATTTGAAAATTTTACAATTTGTTTAGTGTGTGTATATATGTGCATATATATTGATTATTTATTATGTACGTTGTTTTTTTAGCATTTTTCATTATTTTTTAGTTTTTTAGGTAGATAAAATAATATTTGTAAAACATTAAGAATATTAATATTATTTAAAACTTATTAACTTGACAAAGTTTGAGAGAGTATTTATGATTGTTGTGATTAAACAAATAAAGTAAAATACATTCTTTATCAGTTAAATGTAGTACATAAGTATAATGATGTAATACACTCAGTTCATCAAAAATATCTCAACTTAAAAAAATACGAAACCAAAATAATCTTGAAAAACGACAACAACAAAAATAACGTCGACCTAAAAAGATTACTACCGAAAAGGAAATCTTCTTCATCTTCTCTCTTAACCAAATAAAATAATTTGAAAAACGAGAGCAACAAGAAAAAATGCATACAAAACGATAACAACATTAAAAAATTGAAAAACGACAACAGAGAAAAAAAACTTAATTAACCAAAAGAAATAATTTGAAAAACGAGAGCAACAAGAAAAAATGCATACAAAACGATAACAACATTAAAAAATTGAAAAACGACAACAGAGAAAAAAAACTTAATTAACCAAAAGAAACAATCTAAAAGACGACATTGGATTTGCTATAAAACACAATTTACAATACGTCAAAAAAAAAAAAAAACAAAACAAAACAAAACAACAAAACGACAACAACCTGAAAAACAGTTAAGAACGACGTCAATGTGAAACAACAATAACATCAAATCCGACATCATTATCGAAAACGACAATACACTTAAAAAGAAAAAAAAAAATGAAGAAGCTGCAGCAAAATGAAGAAAACAATACTTTATGAAACGACAAGAATCTAAGACCTAAAAAGACTACATCAAATTACTAAAACCTAAAAAACGACAGAAACTTAAATCTGATACCCACAAAAAACGACATTAACTAGATAAACGACAACATCATAAGAAACAAAATGACCAAAACATCCTCAAGGACTGCCACCTCACTGGTAACAAGGCCAGGTGTCATCTCATGCATCAACCAAGTAGGACTGACATAGTTACGTGTCCGCAAAAATTCTACCTCACAAGGAGTTAACACTAAACCCCAGCACAATCATGCCACTTGTCCCTAAGTCCAAACCTATGCATACATGTCACGTTTTCATTGGCTAACATTTTGCTTTCCTCGTCGTTTTATCAGTCTTAATCCCGTAGTAAGCTTTTTTCCCATCTCGCCATTTCCGCCAAAAAGAGGAAAAAAAAAAAAAAAAACCCCTAAATAAAACAGATTATTTATATTATCATCAACTTACGATCAAGTGTTTGGCAACTAGGAAAAATCACCCCTTAGGGCTTTAACGTTGGTTTTTCGTTTGTCTGTTCGTCTATTTTATTTATTTTTTCTCTCTCTACTTGTTCGGAACCTCAACGGTGAACTGTTCCGAAGGTACGGCCTTTCAAATCCCTAGCTCTAGTTGTCTTTTTTTTTTTTTTTTTCCAATTTTATAATTTTTTAGTAATACACATATATAGTTTTATTTTTATGTTTGTATTTATGAAGCCTTAAATTTTTAGTATTATGTTGGACTAGATCTTCTTTTCTGGAGCTAATGTTGTTAGTCGAATGTTAATAATCTGGTGAAGTTTGGTGTGTTGAGGAGAAAAAGAAAAAAGTTGCAATCTTTTAGTTTTAGAGAGAGAAAGCTGGAAATTTGTGGTTTGATTGGAAATTGGAATGGTTGTGTAGTTATACTTGATTTGTTTGAAGATTTTTGTTTTGGGATACCCCATTTTGGCGGCAAAAAGGCTGAACGTTAGGGTTTGAGAACTGTCCCCAAGTTTAAAAATAATAAATTTAAGACGTTTCCATCTTCTGGGTTTTTTTTTTTTTTAATAATTAAGTGTGATAGTACCTACTACTGTGGTTTTATTTATGGGAAAATCTTGTAACAGGATTTTTAATTATTTTAACGTCAGACGGCTTCTACGTACCGATAAGGTATATGCTTAAGGAAAATTTAGGAAATGTGCATTCCTTAATTCCCTTTTTAGATGATTTGCCTCCAGTGGTCCAAAGATGCTAGGACATTTGTTTATGCTACTTTTTTTTTTTTTTAATTTTCTCTATCCAGATGATGTTGATTAATCTGGTTTTTCAAATTTGTAGTGTCTTTTTTATGTTATCATAAATCAGTAACTTTTTACCTTATTTTATTTTACTTTTCTGATTGGTTGGGTTACGCCACAGGAGATAAACTTCTTCCATACTGACAAATCCTTCCCAACTTTAGTAAAAGGCGGATTCGATCTCTTGTCTGTAGGCTTGGTGCCGAATGACTTTGCCAACTCGACTAATTTACACCTTCTATCGTAATCGTAGTTTTAATATAAATATCTCAAGGTGTCGAAGGACTTCGACATAAACTCCATGTATTTCGTTCTGTCTCTCTCTCGAATTTTCCTTCCAAATCTTAATGATACTCTGGTTTGAGGAGTTTTTTCTTTTTGAACCCCCCGCGCCCCCCTCCGCCGCCACCCCCCCCAACAGGCGTTGCTACCAGAAAAGAGGAAAAGTGTGTTACTTTCTCTGGAAGTTTATCCCATTTGGTTTAGGAATTAGCAACATCCGCCACAAATTTTAAATATGTATGTGTTTTATAATTTGTATATATACTTTACTCTAGATGACTTTCTGATCGTTACTTCTGTGAAGTTTGCTTGAAAAATATTTTGTGGGGGCTTTTTGTGTTGCTATGGAGAAACAACGTACAAAGAGTGTTTTCTGTCCAAAGTATTACTTGCCGAATGTTTGTTGGACATTTTCTAATTAAAATTCTGCTCTTGCCACAGGAAGGGAAGACCATAAAAAATCTTGTGAGAGAGCAACAAAGTTGACAAAGAACAAGGAAGATGAACCAATCCACTCAAGGGAACAACGCTGATGCTTCAGCAAACATCCCGGAAAAGCGCAAACGTGGCCGTCCACGAAAGTATCCCAAGATAAGTTTTGAAGATAATGCTTGCGTTCCAAAGATTCAGAGAATGGAAAATGCTGGTGGTCCACCTGGATTTGGTGGGGTGAATGGAAACCAGCCCCGTCCAATGGCTGCAAGTGTTGATACCACTAATTGCATGGTGGGCAAGGCTGTCTCTGGCATAATTGAGGCAGTGTTTGATGCTGGATATTTGCTCAGTGTTAGGGTTGCCAACTCTGATACCACTTTGAGGGGTGTTGTCTTCAAGCCTGGACGATTTGTTCCCGTTTTCCCGGAGAATGATGTGGCCCCAAATCTGCAAATGATCAGAAGAAATGAAGTTCCGTTCCCAACTGAACACCACAATCCTCGTCCTAGAGAGAGGAAGGAGCAGAATGCAAATCCTCGTAGAGAGGGGGCTCATTCATTCAGTGATTTACCAGTGGCAAATCAGGTGCCCCGATCCTATCCGGCTAATAATGTGGCGCCCAAAGGAAAACTGGTTCCTTCAGTGGCGGTCCAGACAGCTCATCCCAATCCAGTAGTTTCAAGAGTTAATCTGGTGCCGGTTGTACTTGAACCTGCTAAGGTATCAAATGGGTTGCCGCTTGACAGTGAACCAACTCTTGCAACCCAAGCTTCTCATGTGGCAGCCTCAAAGGGCAAACAGGTTCAGGAAGCTACTAATGCGTCAAATGGATCAGTCCCAACTACTCAAGTGCCGACATTTGAAAGCGAAGCAGTTCTTTCTCAGCCTCAAGCTAACCACCAGCTGGTATCAGACGTCACACAAAACGAAAACGCTTCTTGCAAACAGCCCTCAACGGAGAAGCTGCTTGCTGCAGAAGCCAACTCAATGAAATTACCTAATGTGCCTCTTGAAAAACTGGTAACTGAGGTGTTCAAAAGAATTGAAGTCCCCTCACAGTCGGTTGAAACTCAATTTGAAGACAGCAAGCGGGCCAGTAAGACATCAGCAAAGAATGAAAACGGAACTAACAATGCGGATCAGGCCCTTGCCATTGAGCCCTTGCAAGCTGTGCAGCCTGATGAGAATAACAACCGTGCTTCTGCTTCAAAATCCTTGGAAAATGACAAAACTAGCAAAATGTCTCAGCTGTTGGAGGTAAAATGAGCATCTTTTGTAACTTTATAATTTGTGACCGTCAATATATTGCCATTTTATATGTACTTGCTATGGTTTTCAAAAAAACTAACTGATGCCCAGCACCTTAAACAAGGTTCTGCAGGGAAACATGACAGAGCCAGCCAAGGATTCCACACAAGTTGGGTGAAAAGTGAGCATGGTAACCGATACCTGTAACCTAGAGATTTAGTCTCAGACTTTCTTTCATGATTTCCATCTTAGACTCAGATTTTCATGATTTCCATCTTTTAAGTACTTCCATTGAAGTCTTGGACCATTTGTTGTAGAAGAATTGTGAATTTAATTATACAGTGCGGTGGAGAATCCTTTTAGTTTTGCAATCTTTAATGTGGAAAGATTGTGGAGGATCCACTTGTTGTTTTAGGAACACCCGTTTGTTGTTCCTTTTTAAATAGGAACTTTGTTTCTTTTTCTATGCTACTGATGCAGATGCAACAGAGCCCCCTTTCTCTATCATGATCATCGTCATCATCGTCATTATTTTTATTATTAACGTTCGAACTGCAGACTTGCGGGTCATTTGCTAGTTCCATTAGCAATATGCGCCAGGTCATCTTTTTCAAAACTAATATTTATATTTACGGATAATTGAGTTTCTAAATTTTGTTTACCTATATATAAATTTAGCTACGAGTTTTTTTTTTTTTCCCCCAATGAGAACATAGAAAGGTAAGTGGGCTTTTAAATTTTTATTTAAATATGTATACTTAAGAAAATATATGGAAGCAGCCCTCACGGTTTAAAGAATAAATGGTTAAAAATAAGCAAATTGTTTGTTTCAAAGATTTTTTTAGAGTGGAAAAAGAAATGATTAACTTACTTTTAACCAATCAAATTTTATTTTGTTCCTGGACTTTTATAACTTACTGAGTTCATGAACTTGCAAATTAATTAAAGTAGACATTATGTTTTATCTAATCCTTAAAAACTCGACATAAAAGGGCACACGGGGACCATATTAGATTTAGACTTCAGTGAGAATTGAATTTGTAATTTTATATGGAAGGCACCATGCCTTTTTCGTTAAGATTTTATCAGCTAAGTAAAAAATGAATTGACATAAATGACTAATTCATGATGCTTTGATAGATCAAAAAAAGGTTGCGGGACGTTTTGAAAGTTACACTAAATTTAAATGGACCGTGATAAGAAAGGAAGAAGACTGTAATTGCATGATAGAACTCAAAGTTTCATACAGTCAATTGACTCATTTAAAATCCTAACCTTTTTCCCCCCTTAATTAAAGGGGAATTAAAAGAAATAACGAAATTGTAGTACAGAATAAAAATAATAGCATATTTTTAAACAATAAAAAATAATAGCAAAAAAACTGGCATCTTAAGAACCCACTACCACTCATAAAGCTGTCAAACTTAGACCATATACACTCTTTTGAAGCTTGCACATCATCTTCTCCTTACCCTTTACCTCGAACCCTTATGGCTGCATCATGTAAATTTCTTCCTCCAAGTCATTATGAAGAAAGGCTGCATTCGCATCCATTTGCTCCAAAAGCAAATCTTCTTATGCTACCAATGCAAGAACTGTTTGAATCGTGGTTAACTTCACCAACGAAAACGATCTCTATTTAGTCAATGTCCTCTTTCTGTTGAAACGCTTTAACTACTAGCCTCGTCTTGTACTTTTTGCTGCCATCTTGTTCATTTTTTAATTGGTACACCCATTTATTCTGCAAGGCCTTCTCAGCCTTTGGTTACTCAGCCAGTTGCCATGTCTGATTGGACATTAGCGAGTCCATCTCATCCTTCGTGGTCAACTTCCACTTGATTGAATCCTTAGCCTCCATGACTTCACCATAATACTCTGGCTCACCTCTATCGGTCAACAAAATGTAATTTAATAAAAGAGAGTACCTCTGTGGTAGTCTAATTGTTGTGCTAGATCTCCTAATTGTTGTAGCGAAGGTTCTTGGAACTTTTTAATATGGGGCCATGTCCCCTTGATCTTCAACACCTATTGTTGCCTCTTCATCACAAGAAATATCCCCCAATGGGACTATCTCAGTTTCTTTGGTCTCTAAAATTGAATTTTCTGTCTCTGCTTTTACCCTGTTCTTGTATAGGACATCGTCATTGAAGATCATGTCATTGCTCATAATCACCTTCCAATTTTGGTCATCTCAAAAGAGACAACCCAATTCAAAATCACCATAGCCGATAAAAAAGCAAAGCATCATGCTTGCTTCTAGGAAAAGCATCAATGTGAATATAAGAAAAGCAGCCAAACACTTTCAAGTAAGAAAGATTTACCTCTTTGCCGCTCTAAACTTCTTCAATTATTTTGAAATTAAGCGTGTGGAAGGACCTCTATTGATCAAATAGGCCGCAGTGTTAACGACCTCCGCATCAAACAGGCCGCAGTGTTAACGACCTCCGCCCAAAACATCTTTGGCAATCATGCATGCAACATCATACTCCTTGCACGCTCGTTTAGAGTCTTGTTCATCCTTTCTTCCACACCATTATGTTGAGGCTTTCTTGGAATGGTCTTCACTATCTTTATTCTATTCTCAGCACAATACTTCTTGAAGGCATCATCCACATATTCACCACCATTATCCAGCCTTAAGCACTTTGCCTTCAAATTTGTCTCGTTTTGAACCGATGCTTTCCACCTTTTAAAAGCATCAAACACGTTAGATTTATTTTTCAGAAAGTAAACTCATACTTTTCCTGCTTGAGTTGTCGATGAAAGTCACGTAGTAGTTGAAACCACCAATTGAAGTAACTATTGAAGGCTCCTACACATTTGTATGAACCAACTCTAGCCCTGTAGCCTTTGGTTACTTTCTTGTCTAAATGAAGCTAACTCTCTTATGCTTTCCAAAGACACATCCCTCACACAAACTGTAGCCAACTGGCTTCAATACGGATAGCTTTCCTTTGGAATAAAGTACCTTTGTCGCCTTCTAGCTCATGTGCTCGAGCCTACAGTGCCATAAATAAAAGCTTGCAGCAGAAATAGCAAGTACAACTATAAGAAGAAAAAAACAAGTATCACACTATTAGGTCAAAGAAAAAGTGATATACCACCTAATTTATTTGACAGTGAAGCAGTTTTACACCTTTGGGCCTTTGAGCTTAGGCTTTGAGAATAAAGACATCTATAAAATGAAAATTTTCATAAATGCTATCTTTTGAAACATACTTTTTATAAATGGCACAAGTGTTTTAGTGCAACATAACTTAAAAACAAATAATATAAGTAGTAACATTGCATAATAAGGGAGATTTAAAGGTAAATGACTTTTTTAAAATTACTTTTAAAATAAATGACCGCAACTTTTTTAAATTAATCAAATAGCCGTTTATCAAATAAACTTAATTTATCACTGATAAACGACCATTTACCTAAAAAAGTTATGGTCATTTTTTTTTAAAAATGCTATAATAAAGATTACTTAGCCCAACTTTCTTAAAAACTATGTTAAAAAACACGGCATAACATGTAATTTTTTCCTATAAATACACTACTAGATCATTACATCCATTCAGCGTCACCCCCTCACCATCTATATCTCTCTCTCTCTTCTTTAACCTCGTGATCAAACCTCAACGATTTCATCTCGCTCACCTTCTCCTCGAGGCCTATCTCAACCTCCAATTTTTTTATTTTTATTTTTGTTTTTATTTTTTCTTGGTCTTCTAATCTTCTAATATGCATCATGCACCGACGGTTAAGATCTTTGTTGACAATTCTATTACGATTCTTGATTATTGTGAAACCGAAATTTTGCTCAGTCAGTGACGGTGAAAAGCAATCCGACTAAACCATGCAAATTCCTAATTCAAGACACCCAAGTGAAAAACTTCACCTTTTGCTTATTTACCTTTATTGTGCTGTGTTTTACTATATTATTTTGCATTCGACCCTTTCGGTGCGTTGGTAAGAGTTAGAAAGGGGACGAGAAAAGATAAAAAAATTATGGAAAGAAAAGGCATTCAACTTGAGCAAGGAAAATAAATAAAGCGAGAATACCACTTTATTTATCGTATCTTCTATAAATTCCCCTCCACTCTCTACACATAAAAGCGATTTAACGTCGGAGTTCTTTTGACCTAATCTATTCCCTCGTCTTTTCCCTTGTACAAACAACCGTAAGTCTAAATGTCCTTCCATTAATCCCCTCACTCTTATCTCTCTCACATTTCCCTCCTACCAAACCACCTCTTAAAAGAGTCACCGGGCAAGAGAGGGAGCTGACAATTAAGTGAAGTTCTTAATAGTGGAAGAAAAGAAAAGGTTACTTATACTCCAAAAACTCATAGCATAATGAAGCAAATAACAAAAATAAAAAACTCAGCAAATAAAGCATTCCTATTGAACAGCAGTAGCAATCCATACACGATCAGCATATTATAGCAGATTCGTAATCACATTTACGGAAAAAAAAAAAAAAGGAAGGAAAAAACACCAAATTTAAAAGCGCACCATATAGTACCGCACCACACGGCAAGAGGGGTCACAGATAAGCATGTTTTAAGAGGAGTGAGAGAGAGAGAGAAGTAAACAACTGAACTAATTAAGAATCTATCTTTAGAACAACTGAGCACAAAAACCGCAGACCATCAAGCTCCAGCCACAAGGTAAAGACCCTTAGCTAAGATGCTTCAGAGACAATTCTCAAACTTTGCCACCATCAGAAACCAAGACAGCTAGAAATCACTGCACAAAAAAGAGGTTCATTAATAGAGTATTAACGGACCCAAAAAAAAAAGTGAAGATTGATTTCTAGCAAAGGGTATACAGCTTTCGTTCATAAAGTATTTTTGGAACCCAAAAAGAATGGAAGATTGATTTCCAGCAAAGGGTACACTGCTTTCCTTCTGAACTAATTGTAAAGGGTATACAGCTTTTGCTAATAAAGTATTTTTGGACCCCAAAAAGAATGGAAGTTTGATTTCCGGCAAAAGGATACACTGCTTTCCTTCTGAACTAATTGTAAAAGGTATACAGCTTTCGCTAATAAGGTATTTTTGGACCCCAAAAGAATGGAAGATTGATTTCCAGCAAAGGGGACACTGCTTTCCTTCTGAACTAATTGTAACGAAAAGGATATAAACAGCAATAATGATAAAAGATAGAGAGTTTTGTACTTTGTAGTAGAGTAAAATAAAATCCTATCTTTAATGCGCACTTTAGAATCATATCATTAACAAAAAAAGTGCGCAAATTTAATGAAACCTAAAAAACAAAAAAAAACAAAAAAAAAAAAAAAAACCGACAAAGCAGAATTTCACAATGACAGTAGGATATTCTTTTGATCCCTACCAAGAAAATTCTCCTGAAAGAAGTCTCTATCATTCCCCCTTTTTTTCATTCCTAGAGAGAAAGGTAATCAAGCATGGTAGCAGAGAAAGCTAACAAAATAGAAGAAAAGAAGCAAAAGCTTACCTGCTGTGGCTGTTGGTAAGCACCAGGTTGCTGATAACTTCCATATCCAGGGTAGCCTCCATAATACATGTTAGGGTCTTGGCTAGGAGGTGCATATGAATACGCATCATATCCTTGTGGGTATCCATAATATCCACCACCATTCCACTGTGCTTGCTCTTGTTGATTCTGAACCCGCACATACTTCGCTGAGTCTCTTAAGCCAAAAGGAACTAAGGAATAGAAAACAGAGGCACTTATAAAAGTAAATACCTGTTTGTTTGTAGGACTACGGCCCCACGAAAGTCGAATACTCTGTCCTCCCAACTGGGTTCCATTCAGTGTTGACAACGCAAGCTCCGCATTTGCTCTAAAATACCATAGTGGACACCAAAACACGAGTTATTGTGATAAAGAAGGCAGGTATTGCAAAAATAACTATAGCCCATGGATACCTGTTAACAAATTGAACAAAACCACAACGCTTGCCTACGGGTATTTTCACATGTACTAGCTCACCAAATTGGCTAAACACTTGTCTTAACATGTCGTCATTTATATTAGAATCTAAACCTCCAACAAATATCTGCATTCAGGAACGTATGGAGTCACTACTACAGAAACAGAAAGATATATTGTAAACATTAGAAAAGACTACCCACTGTTGTGTTATTTGGATCATTCTCGCCCTGGTTTCCTTGAGTAGTGTAGGTAGCTGCAAATTATAAATACATAAGAACTAGCTTACATAGTAAAATTGTCATACAGCAGCAAAGGCTCACTAGAAAAAAACAAAAAAAAAAATGTTCAGGAAAAAATGCCTAGAATCAGGCTCTAAAATATTCATATATTTTTTAAAGGAAATGCAACTTGGAAGTTTAGGTTTGAACTTCCTTTATGGTCTGTACATTCAATCAGTTTGCCATAGATTGATTCTCAAGAAAACAACACAAGTATTAGACAATGATAAAAAGCAATACAGAACAAAGCATGGAAAGAAGGAGAAGCAATCACCCTAAAAAAAAAAAAAACACAAACTGATTCTAGAAACCATTCAAAGCACTACATGCATTAAGTCAATCAGTGCTACAGTAAGAGTAAATTGAAGCAAATCAGAAGTTTGAACAAAACCAATGTAAATTGATCTTTCAAAAACCTATTCTACAGCAGCCTGAGATAATTGCTTTATGCCCCCATTATTATCGGTTTTATAGTTAGAATTTAGACCAAAGTTTAAAAAAAATATTGAGCAAGGGAATTCAAACAAAAGAGACACAACCACACACGAGTCACGCTTTTGGGAACATCATACACCCTCTAAATGTTGAAAAAACGGGGGAACTGATCCACGCTGAAGAAATGATGGTCCCTCAGGACTAACATAAGCCATAGGATAAAAGAAAGACGATGTATATGCTTGGGAAAAATGGAACTAATTAAACTTCTCTGGTAACTCCTCAAATAAAAGGAATTGGAAAAGTAATTCTTAAAGGTAGCATGACAAATGCCACGAGTAAATGAATTAAGAAGCTTAGGACATAAACAAAATAACTGACCTAAAATGAGGCCACGCATTTAAGTGGATTCATTTCATCTGAAATCAGTTCCAGGCCCCCCAAAATGAGAGCCTCTTGGTGTCCTGCTTTAAGACAACATGAGTTTTATATAAGCTTTCACTGTTTTACGTTTTAACAGAACTAAATGTGCCCAAGTTTACAAGGGTATATAAAGGAAGGAAATGGCTCTAACTCCACTAAGCTTCAGACGAAGTAAAACTGAAAGGATGTAAACTTTTAAAATAACACATAAATTGAACTAAAATGATAGAAACCAGCAAACATAGAAGATGGACACTTCAAACAATAAATTGAAATAATAATATCTTACCACTTCAAACATACTCATAGGGGAATCAAAAAATATAAGGACACAAAATATAGACCAGAAATTAACAAAAACTAATCACAAAATTCGCCTCAACAAAGTTTAAGCAGCTATCACGAAAGTTGTTGTAAGAAAAAAAGACCACAACACAAACTATACCTTTCTGGTATTGCTGCCCACCAAGAGGTTTCTTGTTAGCAGCAGGACCAATTCGCATGGGCCTTGTTGAGCAGTACTGACCATTCATCTCAGTCATAGCACGCAGTTGTTCACTTTCATCACCAAACCTGACAAACCCATATCCTTTAGAGCGTCCAGTAGTTCTATCAGTAACAACTTTTGCACCCTTCACAGAGTGGTATACTGCCCTGAATGTCTCTTGCAGGGTGTAATCAGTAACATCAGCAGCCAAATCTCCAACAAAAATGGTATGCTCAGGACCATCATCTTGACGCCTGTCCCCGGCACCAAGAGTAGCCCAGTTAAGCCGGAAGTTCTGATCGGTGTTTGGCATTAATGTGCCATTATAAGTCTGCAAAGCCCTATCAGCTGCAGCACGGGAAGCAAATTCAATAAAGCCATATCCTTCTGGCATACTTGTTTGCTTATTGCGAATGACTTTAGCGGTAAGAGCCTGTCAATAATCACACGGAGTCCCCAAAAAAGAAACCATGAGCATTCAAGTTTCAACGAGCCAAAAATAACAAACACTTGCATACAAACCAATATATTATATACATATGTATATATGATATATATATATGCAGCAATATTGAAAAAACCTAAAACATAATGTCATACTTAAGATATTTGATCATATAAAACACGAACTTTTCAAAATATCACCAAGACACTAATTACTCACTCAACTAAAGCTCAGTAAAATTGCAAAAACAAACAAAAAATATTAATGAATGATTGTATGTACAAGTTGAAGCTAAAAATCAATACAACGTGAGTCCAAACAAAACTACTTTTTAGAAAATTTCCTCACTGTCTAATCAAAATCACTTCCTCCAATAGTTTCCAACATCCAAACATAACTACTGTCACGAAAATTTTCTCCTTATCTAATCAAAATCACTTCCTCGAATATTTTCTCAACATCCAAACAGAACTACTTCCTCCAAATATTTTTACGAATCACGTCCTATTTTCTGGACATCCAAGCAGCACTACTTTCTTGAAAATGTTCTTTATATATAAACAGAAATCACGTCCTATTTTCTCAAATCAAAACATTATTACTTTCTTGAAAATTTTCTCCTTATCTAAAAAAATAACTTTGTTGAACATTTTCTCAACATCCAAACAGAATCTTTAACAAATTTAGTACTCATTCATACAAATACCGAGAAAATAATTTCTAAAACCTAAATAGTCACAATTTTACCTCTCCAGTGTGAGCGAAGCAGCTGAGAAGGTAGTTCTCGTCCATCCACTGCTGGAGGTCCCCGATCCAGAGCGATCTGATCTCCTCGGACCCGCCACCGGGAGCGACTCCTCCGCCGCCCGCGTAGGGCTGGGCCTGCGGAGGCGCGCCGCCCTGGGGGCCCCACGCGGAGGGAGGAGGCGGAGCCTGCTGCGGAGGAGGCATCATCCACTGCTGCTGCGGTGGCGGCAAAGGCTGCTGGTACTGCTGCTGCTCCGACGACGGAATCATCCCCACTGGTGGCTGCTGCATCATTCTCCGATTCGAAAACTTTCCGAGAAACTGAGGGAAAAGGAAAAAGAAAAAGGACAAAACTCTCGCGGCAGCGGCGGAAATGGAGGAGGGTGAGATCGGAGATGAGAGAGAAAGAAGAGAGACAGATGGGGGATGGGGTTAAAAAATCCTAATCCCACGAATGGTCTGATAGCGAGAAAGGGGCTTCTTTTGGAGGAGTGGAAGAGGTTTATATAGCGGTTTTGATGCGTTGGAGGGATGGGCTTTTGGGGTGACACGTTTGGGTTCGGTGTAGGGCGGGTTTTCGTAAAGCGACCGGACGGAGTCGGTGAATGCAAAACTCGGAGGCTTTGATCGTGTTGGTTTGGATTGGGCCGGAAACATGGGGTTAAATTAGTAATTTAATTTACGTTATATGATTTAAATTAAGATTTGATTTAGTGATTTGAATTGTTTTTTGAATTGACGTTTATATGTATATTTAACTTTTAATATAATTATGAAATAAAATTGAAATTTGTATTTGGAGTGGTAATAAAAATAGTTTTTAATTTATTGACAAATTTAATAATCTTAATGTTAATGATCTTAAAAAATATACAATATGGATCTTACTTTATTCCCCTCTTTACTAGGAACACAGTAAAAAGAATCATCTCATTTGATATATCAAATGAATAAGTTATGATTTTTTTTTCTTAAATACAAGAAAAATAATTCCAGCTTTTACTGTAGCAAAATATCTGAGTATCAAAACTTTTGAGGGATGTTAGAACTCTAAAAACTTATATTATTAATGCAAAAAATATTCAGATTTTGGAAGAAACAAACACGTATCTAAATGATTTTTGATACTCAAATCTAAATTTAAGTCCGAATCTAAAATATGCATAAAACAAACAGACCCATCGATTTGGGAAATTGGGAGGGGGAGCTTCTTACATGTCATATTTTGGGGGTCTTACAGGAATGCCACAAAATCAAAGCTTGAATTGATCTATGTTATGAAAAAAATTTTACAAATAATGTCACACTATATTATTATAATGTATTTTAAAAAAATCAAATGTATCCCTGAGCTACCTGCCTATGGTTATAGGTCAGTATCCATTACCAGTTGGTATCCTGTATATGCCGTGCTTACCAACGGTTATCCACTATGATACCAATTACCTGTCGATGATCGCCACGATACCAAATGGTAACCGACTGTACATGCTATGATACTGGGCAATTATCGACCAGTCATCGACAGAATCTTCACACCAAAAAACCTAAAAAATCTCAAAACACCACTAAAATCTTAACAAGTACACAAAAAATCCACACAAATCCACAATTAGAAAAGAAAAATATAAAGAGTACTCTTAGAAACAACATTCGAACTAGTAGTTGGAACTTAAAACTGTAGTATGTAAGAGCTTTATATTATAGCAAATTTTTGCTTATTACTATAGCATGTAAGAACTTTACATCATAGCAGTTAGAACTTTTTAGTTCCAATTAATTTCCTAAACAAAACAAAAGTTGAGGAACTACCGTTAAAATCACAAAAACTCACCAAAAAAACCAAATCCAAATACTAAAATAATTTTTTTCGATAAATACAAAGAAAAAGGCAAAGGAATATAAGGAAAAAAAAAGAAGAATAAGATATCCACGGATGCAATCTACTTCCATCAGAGTGGAGAAAAAAGGTCTACCTTCACCAGAGTTTTATCCAATGAGAGATCTATGACGAAGTACACAATGGTTGGCATAGTGGACCGGTAGTTTTAGATCAAGAACATGATCGATTTGGCTAGGAGGAAATCGTGGGCTCTGTTTGGTTATGTTTTTTAGATTTTTTTTGTCATTTTCAAAAATACAATTTTCAAAAACATCGAAAACTCATTTGGTTATGTTTTGGGCCCACAATAACTCCAAAAACATTCTGCAAAAATCTCAGAATTGGCTTGAAAAATGAAAACAGATTTATATCGTTTTCATTTTCCCTTTCTCCTGTT
The DNA here is from genome assembly GCA_946598075.1 of Artocarpus hirsutus. Classification (NCBI taxonomy): domain Eukaryota; kingdom Viridiplantae; phylum Streptophyta; class Magnoliopsida; order Rosales; family Moraceae; genus Artocarpus; species Artocarpus hirsutus. The sequence goes on from CAMOHE010036616.1 coordinate 113,885, forward strand.
TTCTCCACTCTTTCTCTCTTTCAATAAAAATCGCTCGACTCTCCATCAGTCCTTCGAGCCTTCTCTTTTTCCAGCGTTGGAGAACCAACACCCCTTGCCCCAATGTCAACGAACCTAATGCCCCCACCCAATGACCCCTTGACCCCAATGCTTGTGAACCCAACAGTAGCCACTAACGAGGGCACCGCGCCCACGCCCCCCCCCCGGGCAACATGGGGGCAACCATGCTAGCACTCTCGTCAAGCATCAAGTCCTTATCCATTGCGTGCAACGACCTATCACTCCTAGCTACGACAACGTGCAAGGAAGGCCCACAACTTGCATGACTCTCGCCGACCATTCTCGCGTTGTCCCTCATCCTAGTGCTTGTTTGCGACAACAGAGACGACTATGAGAATTCCTAGCCAAAAAACTCCTTGGGATGCCCTACTCCAACGACTCCAAAATTGCCTCACCCTAATGACTCTAAGATCGGCCCCACCCCAGGCCGCTCCCCTCCAACGATTAACCCTAACAACCCACCATTCTCCGACATTGCAATCTCGTAGGCCCCTTCTCCTTCAGCAACTCCAAGATCGCAGCCCCTCTCTATTGTTCAATCATTTTTTTCTCATAAATACTTTTTTGAAAGGGTCTATTAAATACTTTAGCGATTGTTTAGTTCTAAATTGTATTATCAATTAATATTTACATTAATAATCGATGTTTTTAGATTTAAATTTTGTTATGTTTGCATTAATAATTTTTTACCAAAAAATGTTTTGTTTTAAAAAGCACACTACTGTAAACAATCAAATACAATTTTAAAAATGATCCCAACACGTTTCTTAAGATGTTTTCATTTCTCTTTTTTCAAAAACAAGAAAAAACAAAAAACACCACCACACGAGGCATTCTAGTTTTGTTTTGTTTTTGTTTTATTTTATTTTTACGTTCAAATTAGTTTCAGGTACAGCTTTAGTATAAAAAAAACGAAAACGCACAAAAAAAAAAAAAAAGGATTGATCGAACCAAGCCGCTGTAAGCGGTTTCGTATTCGATTCGGTTCAGTCGGGTTGCTGCTGGCGGATCGGTTTGGTTCAATCGGGTGAACAAAATGAACGGTCGGTTTGGTAAAAGGCTGAAAAGCGAACCCGACCGAACCACAAACACCATATCAAATAGGGAAATCAGACCCATTATGGTCGTTTATCCTGTGTGTTTCCAAACGCAAACTCCGCCCAAAATCCTAGTCTTCTCCCTCTCTCTTTCCTACCTAAAATTCCAAACCAAATTCAATCCCTCTCTCTATCTTTATTAATGGAGGAACCAAATTTGGCTTCTGAAGGTCACTGTAGAGCCCTAAATTAACAATTTTGTTTTTTTTTTCTTCCTTTTTTTAGAACGAGAAATATGTACAAGTACTGACCAAAAACTGTAACTTTTGCATCTTAGCAATGGCGGACGACAATTACGACAGTGAGATAGATGAAGAACAAGTTCCAAAATTTGAACTCAAAGTGAACCACGAAGCCAAGCTCAAGGAGCTATTGCACAAAATCAATTCTATCGAGACTAAGTTATGCTCTGATGCGACGAAAGAGTTCATCAAGTTGCTTAAAGGTGATTCCGGAGGTGAATTTCTCAGGTATTATGTGAGGAGTTCTTCTAGATGTTCGGAGCTTCTAGATGCTTGGAAGCTCCGGCAAGGAAAATCCGGTTTGTCATATATATTCAGATTGATTTCTGTTATTTTGAGTCATGATTATGGGAAATATAGGCCGAATGATAAGGAGGGATTTGGAATAAGTAGGGTTTTAGATAAGTTTTCGAAATTGATTGTTGACGAACACTTGCAAGATGTATACAAGGAGATGAATAATAGGGAATCGAAGGGCCAAAATGCGGCGCTAAACTTGTTGGCTTCAATTGTTCGGCGGGGGTCAGGGTTGGCGTCGGATGTGGTGAAGAATTTTGATTTCAAGCTCAAAGGGTTTTCGAAGCTGGCAGAGAACCAGAGGAGGAAAAATGAGGAGAGGAGAGTGAAGGGTTCCTCAAGGAGGTCTTTTGTTGAGTTTGCCATGTCGTTTTTGGAGGTGGGAAAGCCGGGGTTGTTGAGGTGGGTCTTGCAGCAGAGGGAAATGTATTCCGGCGTTCTCCAGGGGCTCGGGAACGATGATGACGAGACTGTTTTTTATGTTTTGTCCACTTTGAGAGATAGGATTCTTGTTGAAGAGTCGTTGGTGCCTCCGGGGCTGAGGAGTGTTCTTTTTGGGAGTGCCACTTTGGAACAATTAGTTGAAATTTCCGGAAGGGAGAATGGAGGGTCTGCTGCAGAGTTGGCATATAATGTTCTTGTTTTGGTCTGTACTGATCCTTCTAATGGGCTAATGCCGGATCCTTCGAGACGACTGAGCCCGTTGAAGGGTAATGTGAGACAACTTTTGGGGCTAATGAAGAAGCTGAGAGCAACTGAAATTGTCTACCATAGAGATTTGCTCTTGGCTATTGTTGGTGGGAGGCCGTCTTTTGGTGCAGCATATATGGAAGAGTTCCCTTACAACCTTGAAGATTATGCATCGCCTAACTGGTCAGACTTCTTTATCCTAGTTTACTCTCTCTCTCTCTCTATTATTATTGTTATTATTTTTTATTTTAGGTAGTTTAGTTCCATGTCCCTATATTTTTTCTTGAGGAGTTGGTCGCTTGCAGGTTTGTTATTGTGACTCTGGCGGCAAACTTGGTTTCCTCAGTGGGAAAAGGCCTTAAGTTTGATTTCCTTGCTTCTCACCCATACGATCAACCTTCATCTCAAAGTGCATACTTGCAGAGTGTCATGAAATGCTTGTGTCCTCGTTCGTTCTCCCGGTCAGTAATCAATAAAGGGTTGCTTCACTTGGATTTTCTTGTGAAGCATGGGACTTTGAGGCTTCTTTTGGAGGCACTTAAGTTGCTGAACTCCCTAATCGAAGCTTCAAATAATCAAAGCAGTTTTTATTCCAAGGATGCTGGACAAGATTGGGCGTCTATTAAGCAAGAAATTCAGAATGAGGTTCGAACTTTACTTCCTGATCCTCAAGTACTGTTGACTCTACTTTCGTCTTTAAGCAGCCAATCAAAAAGTCGTGAATTACCTCTAAAGAGGAAATCAGATGTGGAAAACTTCCCTGAGCATGGTAAAAACAGTGCAAAAAGAATGAAAAAAGAGAGCAAGGACTCAGATATTATTGTAGGTGGGATAAGTTTTTCTACAGCCCTTGCTTCAAACGAGGACAGTGAAGAAGCTCCAAGCACACCTACAGCAGATGAGTTTGACCCTGGAAAGGATATTGTGAATATTCTTCGAGAAATTTGGGCCCCGGATTTTTGCACCATTTCTGTTTCTGCAGTGAAGGAGGCAGAGATATACTTTCAGTCTAAGCTGCTTGATGCTCTCAAAACTTATTTTGTAAGTTTTAATTCTGCAATTCACATTCAGCATTAGTAAAGGATTTCAAGAATCTAGAATACCCATCCTATGTAATTTTTTTAACATGTTTTTGTTTCTTATTTTGCAGCAAATAATGCCAACTGTCTTGGAGGGATCATTTGAGTTTCTTATAAATCTCTTAACCGACCCTTTAACTCTACATGTTAATTTTCAACACTCTCTGATATCATTGCTATTTGAGTATGCTGGATGGTCTGCCGCTGGAATTCCCATTAGCTCCCCGCCTCTGATGTATAAACACCTTCAGTCATTTATGAACTTGTTAATATTCTCACCGATCTGCAACATAAAGAATCAGGCATATGATCTAGCACAAGCAGCTATGTTAAGTACCGGTGCCTTTGATGGAAATCGTCATGAAATTGGATTATGGTTCTTGTTTTTACCAGGTTATGATAGAAGAAAATCTTCTTTTCATGTTCCAGCAGTGGAAGCATTACAGAGGCTGTGTCAAGTTGTCATCTCATTCTTATGTGATGCAATTTCTACTGTTGGAAATAATTTATACAAATATTGGGATGTCGTTAAGCATCATACCTGCAATTTAGAAGTTCTGAAAGGTAACAATGTTTTATGTGGTATCTATAAGTTATTCACATTGTATTATCAGAATTGCTCCTTATTTGGTGAAAGCTAGTTCTCTTTGAGTGTACTGTTGGATGTTGATGCTTGTAATGCTTGGCTGCATAATATTTACT
>CAMOHE010036618.1:0-11199 GCA_946598075.1 Artocarpus hirsutus
AAATTTTAGAGAAAGGATGAGAGAGAGAGAGTGAACCGAGAGAGACGAAGAGAGAGGAGAGAGTGTCACGAGAGAAATGAAGAGAGAGAGAGGAAAAGTGAAATAAATAGAAGAAAAGAGGGAAAAGTAGTTGCATAAAGCTATGTGCAACCACACACTGTTTTCAAATCAAATTGTTTCATTGAAAATTAAATTAACAATTAAAAACAATTTAGAATAATTAAAAATCACTAAAAGAGTAAATTAACACAAGGTTTCCACAAAATAATCAAATTAAGTTTAAAACACCCATCATGGCACACTAATTCACCATTTAACATTCTAATACTATTTAATCAACTTCGGGGTGTTACAGATCCCATGTCACTACTACAAGAAGCTAAGCAAATTACTAACTGCTTGGACTGATTCAAACCCTGGTTGAAGGTTTATTGTTTAAGGGGTATGGATTTTTGAAAAAGTTGTGATTTTTCAAACCTATTTGGGTAGGTTTGAATTATTTTCGTTGATGTAGGATGATGATTGTCCATTTTTTAACTGGTTTAACCTGATGATATGTGCAAGATCGAGGGCCATAATACTTGGTTTGCTAAGAAGAACAGACGGATTAAAGGCTAAAGTTTGTGAACAACATGAAAGGATCAATTTTTGGGAAAATCAAGACTAATCTTGGAATGTTAGTCGGTAGGTTTTTATGTTGATTAGGATTTAGGTGTGTTACCATTGTGCATTTGGTGGGGGAAAGCAATTAGCATAGGATTATAATTTGTATACGAGTTGCTGATGATATCTAGTCACTGATTGTGGTTTAATTTTGTGCTTTGAGGTTAGTTGCCCATTTGCTCTTTATGTATTTTGGCATGGGTAATGAGAATCTCCAATTTTGTATGTGGTCTAAAATATGTATTTATGACCAAGGCGATTTAATTTTTGTATTAAGTTGTAAATGTTGTAAAGATGTCTGAAACTTTTTTGAAATAAAGATGACCTCAATTTGTTTTCAAGAGCAAAAAGATCCCCTCAATTGAGTATCCTATTATTAATGAATGAGAAAATATTACATGAAAATTAATTACAATTATTTATTTTTGTCCTAAAAGCGTCATTGTTAATTTCAAATTACATAAAGTTAGTTACTTATGTTGGTAAAAAGATTAAGATGAAATTCAATAATATATTTTGGTAAAAATTGGAAATATTTGATTAAGGATTTTATATGATGCATATTTGAGTAAGATGAGGAAATGTTAAACCAATAAAAGACCAAAACTTACAATACCAATTTCAACTAGTAGCACTTATCAAGGAAAAAAAAAGCACTTTTCATGTGCATGTCATAATACAATGGGAAATGATTTACATGTATTCCTCTAGTATATGCCGATCTTTAATTACCAATTTAAAATGCAAACCATGTACCAAAATAGCTGTCCAAGTTAGTCTCAAAAGGCCTTAAAGCATGCATATTAGTAAAAAGACAACACAAAATAATTAGTTAAAGTTTCAATAATAATAATAATAAACAACTTCTAAAGCAGGCACTAGTTGTTCCTCCTAGTTGGCATCTTCTGAGGAGCCGTAGGAGCTGTTTGAGAAGGTCCTCTACCTGAGGTTGGCTGCTTGAAGCATCAATCATAGTGGGTGCAGTAGCATTACTTGGGTACCTGCTACAAGTTGTCCTATTATGACGCTTACGGTCACATGAACTATATGTCATGATCACACTAGTCCTTTGAATCTTCTTTTTCCATGTTATTGTCTCTTTATACTCTCTTGGTTCTTTGCGCCTAACTTTATTTGGTCTGCCTCGTTGATTCTTGAAGTCAAGGCTATTAACATTGCCCTTACTAGTTTTTTTTCCATAATTTAGGACCATTAATGGGCCATGGCTACTTCTTGTGCCACACATAGGAAGAGGAGAAATAAAGCGAGAGACAAGGGGAGAGAGAGGTAGAAGAAAATTTATTAAGAAAAAAGGGGAAAAAGAAAAAAAAATGTAACCTTGAAGAAAAAGAGTGTGTAGAAAGAAAAAGAGTGTGGGCTTAAAAGAGCATAACACTCCTATAAAAAGTTTAAAGGAAATGACTTATTATTATGTGAATTTATTAGAAAAAATTAAGATAGCCTATGTCAAAAAATTAGCTTAGCATTTGCAAAAGTATGACACCCGAACATTTTAAGTACATTAAAAATACAATAAGTTAACGATTATGTTAAGACAAAAATACAGTTTAAGAAAAAATACTGTATAATGTTTAATGATACTCAAAATTATACAGTATTAGATAATGCAGTGTAAAGAAGTACATTGATAAATTTACGAGTATGAAAATTACACTACAAAAGTAATACCGTGTAAGAATTAAATTATTTAAGGTTAAGCAGTATAGAATTTAGACTATTTAAGTTAAAGCAGTATAGGAATAATACCGTTTGGAGAATATGGATGAATAAGGAATGATGTAGCAGTATAGGGAACATACTAGCAGTATAAGAAAAATGCTGTCAGTATAAATTTAGACGGTGCAAAGTTTGATAATATTGGAGTTTCATTATGTGATAGATGAAAATAAGTATGGAAGGTTGTGGAGCCTCGTGAATTGTATAGAAAAGAATACTAATAGTATAAGAAAAATACTGTCAGTATGATTTTAGACTGCGTAAAAAGTTTTGTGGGACATCTTGAAAGTTTTGATTCGGCCACCACTTTTACTATTGTGGCCTAATCACATTTTGCTACCCTTTTATCACAAATGATGTTAGTGATGACTCATGGTAATGAGTCATCAAAGTTTATAAAAAAAAATCTATTTTTTTACATTCATTGAATTTGGACAATAAGACATCAAGGATATAAGAGACCAAAATTTTGGTCTCCACCATGTAAGAAAAAAAGAGGAGAAACGTGAAAAGGAAAGAAAAGAAAGAAAAGAAAGAAAGAAAGAAAGGAAGGAAAGAAGGAAGAAAAAAAAGCTCCATTTTGGCTCTCCAAAACTGTCCCTCCCTAATGCTATCCTTTATCAAATTTTGATGATTTCCAAGCCTCCAAATCATGATTAAAGCAAGTTCTAATGTTTTAGCACAAAGTTTTACAACTTTGGAGGTAAATTTTCAAACTTTTTTTTGGGGTTTAAGTGATTTTTTTTCAAAGTTATGGATAGTTTTTAATGGAATTTTGTCATGGTTTATGACAAAGGAATCTAAGCAAGTTTAATTGCATAATTGAAAGATTAAAAGCTTACAGGAATTCTTGGTAAGAATTCTAAAATCCTAGTCTTTGAAATCAAGCTAAAGTTTATGTTTTTATGTATGCCAAGTGTTTGATGAGATGTTTTGGACTATGGCATGTAAGATGGATGTCAAGGCATGATTGTTTTATGTTATATGTTGATGGTAATGATGATAAAAAGAAGAAAGTAAGGGTTTTGGTAATAAAAAATAGAAAAATTGTTAAACTTTGAATTTTAAACAAAGTTTAACTAGTTTTCAAGAAGTGATAGTCTAGAGGGCCTTAAACGCCAATTTATGTTCCAAACATGGTATAAGAACTGCCAACACAGTGAGGAAAACAACTTTGATGAACAAAGTTTTGTAAAATTTTAAAAAGACTAAATTACAAAGTTTTACAAAGGCTCGACAGATTTAAAAATCAGTCAAAAAGTTCTCCTAAATATTGGAATTTGAGCAAAGTTAAAACATAAAAGTTGTAGAACGTATCGAAAGAGTTAAGACAACATCGACAATTTGTCAAAATTTTGCTCGGTTTAGGAGATATGAATTTTACAAAATTTTGGGCACAAAATTTCAAGAAATGAAAACTTTACAAAATGGTTGGAATTTGACCATGGAACTTTTGGAAATTTTATTCTCTATGAAAAACTAAATTTTTTGGTATAAAGTGGTCATTTTTGGTTCTAGGGACAAAAAAGTAAAGATTTTTGTGTTTCGGGCCAAACCCGTAGAATCGTGTAAAAATTGGGTTTTCACCGAGAATTGTTGAGTTCCTACACTATTGTATGCAATGAGTAATCATAGATGATAAGTTCTAAAGGATTCAAAGTTTAGTCAAGGAAAGAATAAAAGAAAAATGTTAAAACCAAAATGGTCATTTTATAAAAAATGGACAAAACGGACCTGAAACGCCCAACATCGAAAAAGGCCCTTAGCAGGAATTTTTTCATAATATATATGTAATAAAATGATAAAGTTAAGCAATGAGTTTTAGAAAGTTACGAAGTTGACGAAAAACCCGTTAAAGGTAAAAACGTCATTTTTAAGAAAATGGCTAAAACATAGTTGAATACTCCAAATTAGCATAATACTCTTAAACAAAAATGTTTCATAATACGTTAAGTAACGAAACCATCATGTGAGATGGGAGATTTAATAAGGGATGTAGTAAATGAAAAGTAACCTGGTAAGTTACAAAGTTAAGTAAAGAAAAAGGTAACCTAATGGGTTACAGAGCCAACTAAAAAGAGTGATAACCCGATGGGTTATAGAGTTGAGTAAAAGGTACAGTAACCTAGTGGGTTACAAAAGTTAAAAGCAATGGGGTACAAAGTAAAGAAAGGGTAAACCGATAGTATACCAAGTTAAGTAAAAAGGAATGAATGTTTAAGATTTAAAATAAGTTATCAATCAAGTGGATTAATAATAAAGAAAATTAACTAATAAGTCGACTGTCATTTAATCAGGACACAAAAGCCGACTAATGAAAGGAAAAGGAATGGAATAGAGAACGCTGGAGCATTATCCAGGTAAGTTTCAAACTTCACCTACAGCATGAAGTAAATGATTTTTAAATGCTTATATATATATTTGCAATTATGTTTGCAATTGTTATGCAAGTTGGTTTTTAAAGTATGTTTGCATTTATTATGCAAAAGGTTTTAAAATTTAAATCAAGAGTTGCAATGTACTTACAACTATTATGTTTAAAGCATGATTGCATTTAATATATATAAAGTTTTAAAGATTAAGTAAAAGTTTGCAATGTATTTGCAATAATTATGTTTAAAGTATGTTTTACATTTTGTCAATGCATAATGTTTTACAGTTTAAGTTATAAATTTTATGTTGCATTTATTATGCAATAAGTTTCAAAGAGAACAATTATGATTTGCAAATGTGTTTGAATATAATGTGTTAGTATTTGATATGCTCACTAACATTAAAAAGAAGATAAGGTAAAGATAAAAAGAAAATGTTGTACTAACCTCCTTGTTATGAGGTACTAAAGTAAACTTAAAGTTTGACCTCCTTGATGTGAGGTGCAAGACCTCGGTGTTCTATGGTCTCAAGTCTTCCACAAGGGAAGCATTATGTTTATGATCTCATGATTAATGATATTGGTACAAATACTAAAGTAAGATAAGGAAAGATAAGGAACAAAAATAGAAAGTTAAAGTAAGAAAAGAATGTTCACAAAATGCTCATAACTGAAAGTTCATAATTAAGCATAAATGGAAACATGCATTTTGATTTTGCTTGTTTTCTTTATTATTGAATATTTATATTTTGTGGAAAACATTCTGAGAAATGTTTTACATTAAATATTTATAAAAAACATTTTCATGTTTTCAAGAAAAGGTTTATGAACAATGTTTTAAGAAAAATGTTTAAGAAATGTTTTACGAAAAATGTTTATGTAAAACATTTCAGAGATGTTTTATGAAAAACATTTTCTAAAATGTTTATGAAGCATGTTTTAAGAGAAAGGTTTTTATAAGGAAAGTTTTTAAAGCATGTTTAAATGATTTGTGAGATTATGTTTAAACTTACTAAACGTAAGCTTATAAAAAGTTCCTTCATGCTGTAGGTAGTCTTAAGGGTGACCAGTAGGATGTGTGTGAAGAGCTTGGTGCTGCGGAAGACAGTTGCGAAGATTTAGGTATGGATACCACCACAGTAAATTTCCGCTGTACAGAGAAAAGGTTTTCTCACTATTTGATACAATATTTTCAAAGTTCAAAAACGTCATAGTTTTGAAAAAATCAAAGTATTAATAAATGTTTTCAAAGTTTTAAGATACATTTTATGAACTATTTTATATAATTTTAAAGTGAAGTTTTAAGCTATGATTTAACAAATGTTTCTTATTAAGTTTTAAGAAACGATTTGAAATGGTTTTAAAGGCAAGTGTTGAGCAAGGTCTCAACTTGAATGGCAACAGAGATTACAACAGTTTATAAGTATGTTTTTCAAGGATGTTAAAAGGAAAAGAAAAAAAAATTTAATTTAGTATTTTTTTATTAAGTAAGTAAGATTAATATTTAAGAATAGTGTTTAAAAAAATTAAGTGACTCTCTGAAAAGATAAGTCGTCACAAAAAAAGTAGTCTTTTTATTTAGCACTAGCTACTTAGGTTATTTTTGAGTTTTTAAATGGTTTAAAATACTAATTTGGCATTGCTATAAGACACCAATCGTGCTAACACTATCTCTTAGTACAATTTCTTATGAAATTATTGTGATTTAGGTTTTTGCTTCAATATATAATATCAAATTTTAAGACATCCGCCCACATCATCTCATCTCATAGCAAGCACCACATTCCGCATCTAAAGAGAAAATAGGATCCACCTCTCACTAATGTATACGGTGTTGACCACAACCCTTTTCCTGGCATTATTTATATTAATTATATCGTCTATACGGATCTACTATTAGTGGTAGAGCGAGAGAAGCAGCGAACCAGAGAATGAAAAAGTAGAAACACAAATGGCATTGAAGAACAACATCAACAGCAGCGCAACAACAACAACACTTCTACCATGCTCGGTTCCCACTCTCTTTCTCGCTTTCACTTCTCTCTGCACTCTCTCCCTCTCTCTCTTCTTCTTCTTCTTCACTTCACCTTCTTCCTCTTCCTCTCCCTCGTTCATTTCCAACAACGCCCTTCTCTCAGACTCCATTAATGTCTACGTCGCTGACCTCCCCAGATCCCTCAATTACGGCCTCCTCGAGAGCTACTGGTCCTCTGCTTCCGATTCCAGGCTTGAAACCCACGCCGATGAAGATTCAATCCGATCCGACAAAACCCATCACCTTAAATTCCCTCCTTATCCTGAGAACCCACTGATCAAGCAGTACAGCGCGGAGTACTGGATCCTGGGCGACCTGATGACGCCGCCGGAGAAGAGAACGGTGTCGTTTGCAAGGAGGGTTTCTGACGCCGGAGAATACGACGTCGTTTTCGTGCCGTTCTTCGCGACGCTGAGCGCGGAAATGCAGCTGGGTAGGGCGAAAGGACTGTTTAGGAAGAAGGTCGGGAATGAGGATTTCGAAAGGCAGAGGGAAGTTGTGGATTTTGTGAAGAAGAGTGAGGCTTGGAAGCGCTCTGGTGGTAGAGATCATGTGTTTGTTCTCACTGGTATGGCTTTTTGTTTTTATTTTTATTATTATTTTTTATTGTGAAGTTTTGGATTTGTGTTCCTTTCTTGTTTATGGATTTTGAACAGTTTGTGTTTGTGTGTTTTTATTTTCTTGTGTTGGTTTAGAAGAAATAAAAAGGGTTCAATTTTGCTATCTGTGATTAGTGTTGATTGGCTGATACTTGTTAAGCAAACTTTTAGTGAGGATCTCAGTTTGTCAACCAAGAAGAGGAGCTACCAAAGTTTGAAAGGGTCGTTAAACTGGTTTTATATTTTAGGAACCAAGATCATTTAGTGGCATGTTTCATACAGGGAAAAAAATGTTCACTTTGCCTCCTTTGTACGTTAGAGATTTGTAAGGAAGAATGGAACAGCTATATTGCAGTTCAAGTACAGGAGTATTGTAACTATATGTAGAAGCGTATACAATTAGCCAGATCGTCTGAAGCATGAACAGAATCACCTTTGTTCCAAAGGTCTAGGGAGTTAAGCGAGTTTTTTTTTTTTTTTTTTTAAAGGCGGTCCTTTTCTTTCCCTGGACCGATGACTCGCTTGTTCAGTACTGTTAAAACTATTATACGAGGATGTCATCCTCTCGAGATACCAGTAGTTTCGGTTATCGAATCTCGTGCAAGTTAGGTTGTGGTTGTATTGGCTGCAAGTGGAATGTAGGCGCTTTTGGTATGTGTTGACCATGCACTCTCACGACATTTAATGTCGTATGTATGATAGAGGGGGTGTGGTGATTGACCTCAATGCTAATGGTTATCCCCAAGGTTCAACAAATGAATGAAGCTTTTTTTGGAAGTCTAGCGCATTAGAATTTTTCCCATTTCTGTGAAAATGAAATATATATATATATTTTGGTTATATTTCCCCCTAGCCAAAACTTAAACACGTGTTTTCTTGTGGAGTTGTGGTGCTAATGGTATTTATAGGTTAACAAGGCATTATCTTATCTACCACCTGGATGGGGACAAAGAAAGAAAAGAGCGAGCATACTGTTAAAAATTCTGCTGCATGCTGTAGCAGCTTATAATTTAGCGTCTGGATTGTCAGGTTATGTTAAAATTTGAAGCGTTGTTTGGCAGACCCGGTTGCAATGTGGCATGTTAGAGATGAGATAGCCCCAGCTATATTCCTGGTGGTCGACTTTGGTGGGTGGTATAGGCTCGACTCAAAATCATCAGGTGGTGGTGGAAACTCATCGGATATGATTCAGCACACCCAAGTGTCGCTACTCAAAGATGTGATCGTTCCATACACCCATCTACTCCCTAGATTGTACTTGTCAGAAAACAAGAAACGCCAAACCATTCTTTATTTTAAAGGGGCCAAACACAGGCATCGGGTCAGTTTCTATTTTCTGATATCATTAAACCAAGTGTTATTAGAATTTTTTTGAACATCTCATTTAATAACATCATTTTATTTGAAAGCTTCAGTTTTGTTTAAGATATCTGCAAATCTAGCAATTCTTTCAATATCTTGTTTTTCATAGTTTCCTTTATCAGTCAACTTCCACAGTTGAGCAGTACTTAGTGTCAACGTACCCTTTTGTATATTGTCCCCTTTATAATACATCCTGCAGTCTGCCCATCATTGTCAATGTTGGTTCTACTCATACCATATTATGCAGACAGTTAGGCTAATGTTGAACATACCATGGATTACACAATAAAGAGCTTTGCTAGGATATAGGGTGTGGTCAAAAGTCAAGCACTAGTGTTTGTTGCGTTCCTTTTTTTTTTCTTAATAAAAAAAAAAAGAGAGAGAGAGAGTTATTGTGTTCTTTAGTGTTTATTGAGTTCTTCTATCTCATAATTTGGGGGACATCTTAGTGAAACTGGTGTGAATTGTGAATGATGTCACTATTCAGCTTATAAACTCCAAAAAACAAAAAAAAAAAATAAAGAAAAAAAAAAAAAGAGAAAACAAGATGGTCAAAATTTTGGTTTCCATGGAATTGACAACAAAGGGGGATGTGATCGATGAAGTTTTCTCTTTTGAACATACTCTTGTTGTGCTAATTTTAGTCTCTGCTGAAAACTTTAATTTCGTGCTTGCTGGTTTAGTGTGGCTGTTTCTTGAATTTTTCCCATGTCATGTAACATACAGATTCTGGAGTATTAAAACTTTTTTCTTATTAAATAATAGTAATAGCTTTGAGATTTTACAGATGATGTCCACGTTTGAACGGTGATACAAGGTCACTATGACCTCTTAATGTAGCATTGTTAAAGGCTTGTCTTTTATCTTGCCTTGATAACAGTAAAGTATGGGAATGACTATATATACATATATATAAATATCAATATAAATATATATATATATATATATCTAACAGAAAGCAAGGACTGCATAGCCGCAGTGATAAAGTCCTTTTCCAGAGGATTGTGGATTTCATTGTTCGATTTCTCCTTAACAGGGCGGCCTGGTTCGAGAAAAATTGTGGGACTTATTGGTTGATGTGCCAGGCGTAATCATGGAAGAAGGCTTTCCTAACGCTACAGGGAGAGAGCAGTCAATAAAAGGGATGAGATCATCTGAGTTTTGCTTGCACCCTGCTGGGGACACTCCCACATCATGCCGACTTTTTGATGCCATTCAAAGTCTGTGCATACCTGTTATTGTTAGCGATAACGTCGAGCTCCCATTTGAAGGAATGTTGGACTATTCTGAGTTCTCAGTTTTTGTGGCTGTTACTGATGCTTTGAAACCAAACTGGCTAGTGGGTCACCTTAAGAGCTTTTCAAAAGAACAGAGGGATGGATTTCGGCGGAAAATGGCCAAAGTGCAGCCTGTTTTTCAGTATGATAACGGTTATCCTGGCGGCATTGGGCCAATTCCTCAGGATGGTGCAGTCAATCACATATGGAAAAAGGTCCATCAAAAGCTACCAATGATAAAGGAAGCCATCGTTCGTGAGAAGAGAAAACCTCTAGGTGTATCTGTTCCACTTCGCTGCCATTGTACTTGACTCTTTTTTTTTTTTGGTTCATCCATTCATTTTTTTATTTCTATAATATCGTAGCTTATATCATGATAATATGTCTCTTTTTTTCCGTGATAGTTGTGAATTTGCAACGCTTTAAAGATAAATGATCAATTTACATAACCTATTGGCAAATCAGTATCATTGGAAGCTCCTCTCTTTTTGGTCAGTGCTTGTCACGCCTCGGAGTACAGGAGGTGACGTGGTGGTTTAATTAAGTTAAATAGATGAAGATTTAGTTAAAAACAAGGTTTTAAAATCAAATTTATAAGTAAAAATGTGATAATTTGAAAAATCATTTAAATAGAATAAGTTAAAGAAATAAAAGGATTCATCGTAATAATTAAACAAATAGAAATAACATTAAAATAATGAAATAATTAATTATGGGGTGGAACGCGTATGAGTCTCACTGGCCCACATATTATGCATACACATATGGTACTGACAATATTATATTACAACCACAGTCCAAAATAAAAGAGAAGTTAAAATCTTACATGCCTTGAATTGTAATTTAACCTACCAAATTCTTCTACGGTTCGTAAGTCCGGTCAGCGGACTCCTCTCCAATCCTATGTTGATATCCACCTAGGGTTAAGATTTTAAAACAAATAAAAACGTGAGCGAAAGGCTCAGTAGGACTATATTTGAAAATTATTTAACTTTAAAAGAAATTTCTTAAAATCAGATAAACATGTAGAAATGAACTGGAACCATCAACAAATAGATAATTAAATGAGAAATTCAATAAAATATAAACTTCCAAAAATAATTCAAATAAATCAACCAGAAAGAATACTGTTTTTCCTTTCCTGGGCAAACCATA
>CAMOHE010036625.1:0-12540 GCA_946598075.1 Artocarpus hirsutus
TAAAGTTGTTTTAATTAGATAACTTCTCTATTGGGTTATTTGAATTAAAACTGAGCTTTATCCTATAGAATCTCGGGTGGAAAATAAAAGATTCGCGTGATTTTTATTTCGGCAGTTCGGCATGCCGAACTTAAAGTTCGGCCTGCCGATCAGGCAAGTTCGGCCTGCCTATGAAAAAGTTCGGCCTGCCTATGCGCGAATTAAAAATCGCACGTTTTCACGCGTTTTTACGCGTATCTTATCCGATATAAACCCGAATTTGGTTCTGTTTTGAATTTTGGAGACCTTATCTGATAAGGAATGACCCTAGACCCAACCTCTATAAATAGGGAGTAAGTCTAATGAGTTATTCTGATCAATAGAGAGATTAAGAGTGATACTCTAGTGGTGAGAATCTGAAACTCCCTGAGAGCTCTTGTTCACAAATCACGAACACTAGCTTTGGGTTCTCTCAATTGATTAGAAGGAGAGTCACCTTGAGGAAGAGCTGTACGTGTGAGCCCACACTCACTCCGATCGTGGATAGAGAATAGCAAAGAAGACTAGTTGGTTGAGGCTCTTCTAGAACGTTACTTCTCTACAAAGACTTCGGGAGCTTTTCGGCGTATACAAGGTCAGTAAGATCAGGTTAATTTATACATATAGCATGTCAAACTTATGTTTTGGAAAATACTTTGATTTAAAATTTTTAAAAATTCCGCTGCGTATTATTTTTCCAACATTTATATGGTAGGCCTTGTAGATCTCCACTATGTTGGGCTGAAAAGGAAGAGTGCCTTGATCTTAGGCCTCAGTTTATCAAAGAACAATGGATAAGATTCGAATTATTCGCGAAGGCCTTAAGACAGCTCAAAGTCAACAGAAGAGTTACGCAGATAAAAGGAGACGACCTCTAGAGTTCATGGTCAGAGATTATGTGTTTTTGAAAGTAAACCAAAGCATGGTGTATATCGACTTGGTGTTAAAGGAAAGTTAGCACCAAGGAATATGGGACCATTTGAGATTGTAGAACGAATTGAAACGTTAGCTTACCGCCTAAACCTACCACTACAATTGTCTCGTGTACATAATGTATTCCACATGTCAATGCTAAGGAAGTATGAACCAGATCCATCACACATGTGGATAGATGCTCCGACCCAAGGAGATACGACCTATGAGGAAGTTCCAATTTAGATATTAGATTGTGAAGTAAAAATGTTACGTCATTGTGAAATTCTTTTGGTGAAAGTGATGCGGCAACATCACGATATAGAGGAAGCTACATGGGAACTTGAGTCTAAAATGAGAGAAAATACCCACATTTGTTTTAATATCATGATCACAAATTTTTAAAGAAGGGGAGAGCTATGACACCCGCTATCTTAATAGGTATAATTGTGTAAAATGTAATGTATAAAATGGGACAGTTTAAAATTTTGTTGTATTTAAAGTTACCAAGTTGTCTTCACTATACCAATTGTTTATGAAAATGCCATGATGCCATTATGTGTTAAAAATCTCCGAAGGAGACAAGGCAATCAACCACTCCCACCTACCCTATCTCCTCCATGATTGATTTTCATTTTAACTACATCATCTCTCCCTCTTTCCCATGTCTCTCACTCTCCTTGCTTCTCATTTTGCTAAAACAAAATACTCAGCAAACTCTCCCAAGGCAACCATAAAATCCCAACCACCCAATTGTCCCCTCTTCCTTCTTTTTTTTTTTTTTTCTTTTTTCATTCAGAACAATTCCCCTCTTCTCATGTTCTTATTTCTTTCCTTGCCTTCATCTTCCTTTTCTCTCTCTCATTTAGAAACAAGTCCAAAGAAAAGCTTAAGCAATACACAAGATTTCTAAACTAATTTTCTCCCAAAATCTCTACAAGCGATTCTTCACAAAGTCAAAGATTGAGGCGGCTTGGATGTTTTCAAGATCAAACTCTACTTTTGAGCTAAGTTTTAAAGTTAGATTTCTAAAACTTTAACTTTGATTTTAAGTTGTATTTTGATCTGAAATTTTTGAGAAATGTGTTTGATGATTATATATTGTTTTAAGGTTAGATTTCTAAAACTTTAACTTTGATTTTAAGTTGTATTTTGGTATGAAAATTTTGAGTTTTATGAAAATTTTAAGTTGTATTTTGATTTTAAGTTGTATTTTGATTTCAATGTGTTTTATGAAAATTTTGAGAAATGTGTTTTTGGTGTTTATAGATAATTATATATTATTTATATATTGGTTTTATGCTTAGAAAGCTATTAGAAAATCAAAATTTGAAGAATATAGAAGACCAAACCACTAGGACAAGGGTGGTTATTTAATAACTTATGTTTCAAAAATAATAAATAGTTTTCTATAAAGTTTATGATTTCAAATAATTTTATTTTAAGGTATAGCAAACTTTTTAATTACTTTATTTCTAAATATTTAAGAATCGTATCATTTATTTTAAAAATTCATTTTAACATATTTCATCCCAAAACAAAATTCGTATGTTTTTATTTTATTGTTATTTTATTTATTTCATAATTTACTAAAATTAAGTTGAAAAAATTGATATTCATAATTTTAGTACATTAATGATTGTGGCACACTAATAAAAATAAACGGTAAATTGACATAATTATAAATTAGGATTTAAGTTAAAGTATGATTATTTTATATATTTTAGGATAACGACATATGTGGAGCTTATGTAGTGAGTAATTGTATAAGCTGGAAATCATCAGTGAATATTTTGCAAAGAGGTAGGGATTCTGTTGCTCATCTTTTGTGAGGTTTTGATTAATTAAAATTTGATTGTTTTACGTTGCAAGATATGTATATGATATTTTGAATGTATATGATTATACCTGTGACACAATAATATGGAACTCGTCTTGTATTATACAACAAATAATATATTGATTCAACATATGTTGTTGTAAATTGAGAAGCATGGTTAAGAAAACTAACTCTATAAAATAATGATTGATTATAAAAGAATGGTCAGACGTGAAGAGGGCGACGGTTAAGTACTTAGGCACGAATGCCCTAAAAGGTAAAATAGGAGGTAGCGACAACGCTTCCATGGGTCGAAAGTCCTAAAACATATTGTGCAGGGATCGACTTGGTGAGGATTCGCGGCTTGATGGCCCCTCACCCGACACTCTTGGAATGATTGAAGAGTAGAAAAGAGTGCCTATTTAGGTTTCTATGAATTGAGTAATGAATACTTTTTTGAAACATGGATACCTCGAAACATTGATGAATCATAATATTGGTATATATGTATCATAATGAATCTTAGAAGATGAATAATGATTGAGGACTAACTAACCATGCAGGTGTTAATATGGCAATGAATAAAACCTAAAGGTGAGTAATAGTTTTCCCTACTGGGTATGTCGATACTTATCTCTATTATATTTACATCTCTAAGGTGAAATTCAAGGTAACTTATCTGACGAGGAATAGGTGACAACACTAACAATACTGCTGGTCTCATGTTGGAAGAAACTGAATTTTATTGTAACTCGTCCAAATCATGTAAGGTTCACAAAACTATTGTGGTGGCTGTGTTAGGTTATATATGTGATTGAAAATTGTATAATAATAATGATAACTATATTTAAACATTCGATGCTACACTAAAACTATGGTTTGTTATTTAAAGTTTTTTCTTATTTTCTGTTTATTTCAAAGACCCATGAGCAAAGTTTTATTGTTTTAAAATGATATTGTATTTAAATTTATTCTTATTTATTCAATACTGCTAAACCCCACATAGAGTATTACAATGTTATAATATTAAAGGCATTTGAGGCACTTAAGTCGTTGGAAGTAGAAAGGAAACCATTTACTTGCAAGAGGTTAAGTAAAATTTCTGCAAGTCAAGTAAGTACATTCTTACTTCCAACATGATTAAGTATTATGAAGAGTTTTGAAAACTATTATGTTTTATTATGTTATTAATGTTTATACATTTTTCATTCAGAAGACTCCTTTTACCATGGTTTTGAAAAACGTCTTTTTACAGATGTTTTCAATGTTATTTTATGATGCATATGACATTTTCACAAAATATATATATATATATATGTATCACATAATTAAGGCGTTGCACACCCAATGATGATGTTTGTCCTACAAGGTGGACTTGTCATGTTTGGCTTGGGATTAACTATCCCTCTCCTCTCATGACAGCCTACCATAATGATATTAATGATGCAACGTCAGGGCCCTAAAGGATAAAATAAATGTTTTTAATATGGAAAATGGAAAAAGGAAAGATATGTTCTTACAAAATGTATTTTATGCACTACAATGACTATGTCAAAAAGGAAATGGTTCATGCTATGAGTAAAGTTTTTATAATATTTTTAGAGTCCGTTTGGTTCATTGATTTGAATAAAAAATTTGAATGAAAATTTAAATTTTTGTAAGAGAAAATACTGTAGCAAAATAATTTAAACTATGATTCGAACCACGAACTAAACAAACTCTATGAGATTACATAATACACTTACTAAGCTTAACGCTTATATAAGTTAATCATGTTGTAGATAAGGGTAAAGGTACAGCTATGGATGGAGGATGAGGTGCAAGGATGGTGGTGTTAGATCACAGAATTACGACATTAAAAAAAATTAATAATGCTATTTTTAAATTTAATTCCGCACATTATGAGATATTTTTATGGACTTTGGTTTGTAATAATTTATGGATTGTAATTTACTTTCATATTTCATATATGTTGTGTTAAACTAACTATTTCCACATGTAGTTGGTTAGCCGAATACGTTGGGTATTCCGTCAGGCTAACCGAGGAGAAAAACCGATTAAGGCAAGTTAGTATTGATTTTTACTTGAAAGTAAGATTCTCTCAAATGCTAATAAGATTAACTTCAAAATAATCCAATTGTTTAAAAGTAAATTAAAATTTTAATTCAAATGTTCACATGATAAAATTAAATTAAAAAAATTACACCAAAAATCCTGAGTTAATAATTAGATAATACTTAATAAGTTTAGGTTTTTTCCTATTGATAATCAAAAGATAATGATAAAAGTTAACGGTTTCTATAACATCCATAAGCGAGCGTTACAGTATATCATTAACATATACTAGAACAAAGATGGTTTGAGTAGAAGCAAACTTCATAAACAGTGATAAAGCAAATTTAGAATTAATGAAACCAAAGATTTCAAGAGCACCTTTGAGCTTGTCAAACCAGGCCCTTGGGGCCTGCTTTAAGCCATAAAGGGATTTATGAGTTTGCAGACCATTTGAGCTTGTCAAACCAGGCCCTTGGGGCCTGCTTTAAACCATAAAGGGATTTATGAGTTTGCAGACCAAATGAGGATGCTCAGGGCCTTCAAACTCTCGTGCCTGTGTCATATAAACTTCTTCTATCAAATCACCATTGAGAAAAGCATTATTGATATCCAATTGTTGAATATACCAACTCGAGCTAAAGCAATTGTTAACAGCACACGAATCATTGTTGGTTTGACAACTAGACTAAAAGTTTCCTTAAAATCAAAGCCAGCCACTTGATTGAATCCTTTTGCAACTAAACAAGCCTTGAACTTATTGACAGTACCATGGGGATTTTCTTTAACTTGAAAAACCCATTTTGAGCCTATCGCTCATCTTCCTTTAGGAAAAGGAACAGAGACCATGTGTTGTTCCGAAGAAGAGCCATATATTCATCAGTCATTGCCACTCGCCACTATTCATGAGCAAATGCATCAACAACAGATAATGGTTCTTGAGCAACAACAAAAATTATTGGTTTAAACAGACCATGCTTTGAGCGAATAAGCATGTGATGACTAGGAGGAGCAGGCCAAGCAGGCCGTCTACAAGTAGGCTTAGGTCGAGAGCCCTGCAATGTGTCAGGAGCAGTAGTACTAGGACCTGCACAAGAAACATTAGGCACAGCAACAGTTAATCTATTTGAAACAAGTTGATCAGACTGTGGTTCTGTGGGACCAGAGGCATGAGAAAGATTAGATTGGGAAGAGGGATTGGAAGAGACAAGTGGAATAGAAGGAACATGGGTGCAAGAAACAGGAGAAGGGACTGCAGAACATGAACTAAGAGAAGCAGAACCAACTGTGGCAAATGGAAAAACAGTCTCTTATTCTCCCATTTGAATCAAGACGCTTAAAACCTTTTTGATTTAAACTGTAGCCAAGAAAGGTGCAAGCTGAGGATCTAAAGTTCAGCTTGTGTTTGTTATAGGGCCTGAGTAAATGGAAAACACTTACAAGCAAAAACTTTGAGAAGAGAGTAATCAGGCTTTGTATGAAAAAGAATCTCAAGAGGAGTTTGATAACTCAAAACTGACTTGGGCAGTCGGTTGTGTTTGCAATGCTTACATTCAACTACGCCATTTTGCTCATGAACATGAGCACAAGAAACTTTATGAGTAATACCATGAGAAAGAAGAAGATTAGTAAAGGCACAGTACTCGCCTCCCCAGTCAGATTGCATTGCTTTTATTTTGGAATTTAACTACAATTCTACCTGAGATTTGAAATTGACAAAAGTCTAAAGAGCATCAGATTTGTTTCAAAGCATGTAAATCCATGTAAAACGAGAGAACGCATCAATAAAGCTAATATGGTACTTATAACCACTGGAAGATTGAACTGGAGCACAACCCCATAAAATAGTGTGTATTAACTGAAGTGGGGTAGTGTAAACAGTGGTTGAAGAAGAGAAAGGAGTTTTATGAATTTTACCAAGACAACAAGTATCACAAACAAAAGATTGTATTTTATTGGAACAAGGTATATTACAACGAGACAAAACTTGCTTGACAATCTTGTCAGATGGGTGACCCAACTTATTATGCCAGAGTTCAAAAGTAGAACAAGAAAATGAAACAACAGTAGAATTACAAGAAACTGGATCAGAGTCTATAGGAGTACAAGTATCTAGAACTGATTTTATAGCAGTAGTATGTACACAAGATGGAGCTAAAGCAGAGTTATAGCGGAGTGCAAAGACGCAGCTAAGGAAGGGAAAAAAGAGGCAAGCCGACGCAGAGCAATTTGAGTGTGATCAAACACATATAAGCCATGCTTAAGACCCCTATCCAGTAGCACAGTTTTGGAAACTTGATCTTTAACAAAAACACTTGTAAGCATGAAATTCAAAAAAGACATTGTTCTCTTGGGCAAATAAATTGCAATCAATAAAACAAATTTCAAATAATAAAATAACAGGTCACAAAGATGCAATGAATCAAGCTAATATTCACATATAAAATATATCACCAATAATAATTTGCAAAAATATGAAGGAGTAAGAGAAAGCGGTTAGCAGACGCAATTTGTAGTGGTTTTGTAACATTAGGAAACTACGAAAGAACTCGAAAGAATTTGGAAGTAATTTCAAACTTTCATTAACTCAATGAACCTGTACGGTGTTTGGATTAAACACATAGTTTAGTTGATTTATTAATCGCCTACTCTGACCACTATAGAACAGCCACGTGGCTATTATTATGACAAACCAAAACTAACTAAACCAGTAAACTAACTATACAGCACATTTGGTATCTCCAATAGGCAATATGCCTACGTCCACTGCCATCAAGCTATGCGAGTACGGCCTCTTCCACTATTCTGATTGACTTTTTAGCACCATTACTCATTGTACAACTGGTGACTTCTTCTGCTCGAGCTTACCATAACCTCTTACAACCATCAATTTTACGGAGATTAGCTAACCAACACTTTCCCAAATTTGATAAGTCTTTAGAACCTATAACTCTTGGTTTTACAAGGATTGAAGATCTAAAACTCTATTTCACACCTCCTATGAATGAGTATGATACAATTTTTAAAGCAATTAGGAGATGTATAAGCGCACAATATAATTTTTGAACAATTTTGGCTCAAGAGAATGATCAAAGGCTTGTAGATACTAAAAATATGATCTAATGTATGTTCAAGGTGTCAAAAAAATTGAAAACAATTTTAAATTACAATATATTTAATTTTAATATCAAAATTAAATGTTAAGCTCTAAAAATAATAGAAAAAAACATTTTGAAAAATGTCAAAACAATTTTCAAAAATATTTTTCAATTTTTAGTCAGAGCTTGAAAATTTTCAATTTAGAAATACTTGCGATACAAACAACTATGATTAAACTTGAGCCAATAAACTTGATAAAAATTTCTATGCATGCTTTAAAATCATTCAAGTTTAAAAATAAAATACAAACCTATTCTTTGTGCTTTTTGATGCTCTATTTGAATCTTTTAGCTCTCGGTATTATAATTCTTCATGTTCTTGTACCCGAGTCATTGCTTGATAAATTTTCTTCTAATAATCTTGAGTTGCTAAAATAATTTTTCAAAAATAGTACTACATACTCAAGATAAATTATTAGTAATTTTATAATAATTGGTTAATATTATCAAAACCAAAATAAATATATTTATTTGAAACCTTAAGGCCAACAACCTCCTTCTTTTAACGATGACAAACAATTGATTGCTTTAGATAAAAATAATGAAAGAAATTTGTTTACAATGAACAATGAATATAGCCCAAAATTTCTTACCAAAATTTTACCTTAAGCTCCCTTATCAAATATAATATGATACTACAAAAAAGAGAAAATAGTCTCCCCCTTACTAAGACAATAAACATGATGAATTCATTCGATTTCAAGTATCAGATACTATATCACATCTTTCCCATAATCATACACAAATATACACAAATTCAAACTTAAAAGCAATCAATATCATATCATTACCCCTTTAGCATTAGGAAAAAAAAGAGAAAAGGAAAATAGAAAGAGGAGCATCAAGTCATATTCATTTCAAATAAGAACTCCAAAGTGATAAATAATGAAAGTGTACACCTAGAGCCATCATAGAAGATACATAGCCATAAAGTTCAAAAACATGAGTAGATAAAACATAAAGA
This sequence comes from Artocarpus hirsutus, assembly GCA_946598075.1. Taxonomy (NCBI): domain Eukaryota; kingdom Viridiplantae; phylum Streptophyta; class Magnoliopsida; order Rosales; family Moraceae; genus Artocarpus; species Artocarpus hirsutus. The sequence goes on from CAMOHE010036625.1 coordinate 8,924, forward strand.
TCAAAATAACACCAAAAGGGCTAAAAAAAAATCAAGAAGGAGGAGGTCCTTGCATGTTGAGGCATCTCAGCTCCTCAAGAATGCTCGCCATGGTAGAGTTCATGTTCTCGATATTGTTGTTGACACGAGTAAATTGCTAATCAACATAGGACCAGTGAGAGCAGAAGCTAGACTTAAAAGTGTCAAATTGAGAATGTAAAGCATTAACTTACAAGAGAAGGTGTTGGTTACCAAAGGATGACTTAACTTGTGATGCTTATGGCAGTTCTTCTTTGATAGCAAAATGTTCCTCGACTTGAGCGAACTCTTGTTGCTCTTCCTCTTTAGGATGATGAGCTGCTACAACTACTTCTCGTACATACCAAATACCATTTACCAAAATGCAACCCATCCTTTTGAGAGTGGTGGCGTTGAGGAATGAATATGCATTTAGCTTTTGCTTGTCATTTTCTCAAAGGAGGGAAACATCAAGATACTTAAAACCCAAGTTACCAACCTTCCATAAGATAATGCATTTTCGAATTGGCCACTAGCTGCCTCAATCATGTGATGGAGAATAATATGACATAAGTTGACTCTAGTGTTGAAGAGGAGGCAATAGAAGAGAGGTATATCTAACCTAGTAAGGTCATCCTTATGACCCGCCTTAGGAATGAAGTTGGATCAGACTATTAGGTGAATAACTCTAGTCTTAAGGATAAATTTTGAGCCCTTGGTTTGAGTGCAAAAAGGTCTAAAAATCACTCATAAGGTGTTGATACATAGTGAAAGGATCAAAATCATGACTAAAATGTCACGCTTTATCACTTTTTCTTACTTACGCAATAATAGAAATCTGAGAAATACTTTTTTTTCTAAAATTTCACACATACATACTTAAACGTCTTTTGTAATTATATATATATATACACACACACAAAAGCAAACTTACTTTTTATCACATAATATGTATAATATGTCTCAAAAGAGGTTTTAGCTTACTTAACCATATTACTGCTTCTATACAACCTGCTTCAAAATAACTTCAAATACATAACAGCGGAAACATGTCTGTAGCGGTATTCATACCCGGTTCTGCACATTACTCATATTCCACCACCACCAACTCATCAGTGTAATTACTCTGACCTTTTAGTAGAGATACCTACAGCATGAAATACTAAGTGAGCTTGTGCCTAGTAACTCCCAACACAGCCCACATGCCACATTCACTAAAATGCATGATCCAATTATGCTTTCTTATGAACATTCTTTATCCTTATCATGTTTTATCTTTAGCTAGGGCTCAAGTGTTTGTACCATTGCGCACATAGGTTTACGTGACACCGAGACCATACTATAACCTTAAACTCTCCTTTAATCAAGAGTCAGTATGACTCTTTTCTTATTTCTAGTGGTGTATTTACCAGCCCAATTATTTTGGTTACCATACCATGCATGAGGTCATGTTCATATGTTATACACAAAATGTAAATATTCTTCTACTGCATAGTATACACATGTACATATTTTATATACTCACATGTACATATCAACTTACGCACAGGTGTATGACATAATATATGCACAGGTACTTATTTTATATACTTGCAGGTACACATATCAATATACACATAGGTATGCATCATAATATACATAGAGGTACATACATTATATATATATATATATATCATATTCTATGCCTACAATTTTATACTATAGGTGAGATTGGTACTTATTTGTCTAAGTTACTGTGCTAGCCGATCTCAGTCCCCTTTCCTAATCTTCTAGGGTCTTGTTTGGCCAATTATAACGCTATTAGCCACAGTTCCACTATTTCGTCTTATGCATCAATATAAGGCATTCCTTCCAAAACTAGCATCAAATTTGCAAAACTACTTTACTTTTGCATAAACCCACAATTTTCACATTTAACCCCTAATTTCCATAACACCATCACATCATAAACCACTTGCTTGGATACCCACATGCTCAAGAAGTTCAACCATTCTCTTGCTTGGATACCCACATGCTTTGAAATCATCAAAATTAAAAAAAAAAAAACCAAATAGACCTTAAGTTTGAGAATTAGAACTTACCCAAAGAAAAATTTGTGATTCTAGGCTTCCAAGGGCTCCTTTGCAAATTTTCTAAGCACTTTTCACATGAGAACACCTTGAATCGAATTTCTCTCTTAACCTAAGAAAAAAACCCTAGGAGTCGTGAAAAAAATTTAGATTTTTACCTAAGTTGATAAAATCCTTTGAACTTTACTTCTTGAACTCAATTGGGGCCAATTTTGCAAAGATCTAAAGTTGGAAAATTTTTGGGGGAATGCTTCTATGGCTGCCGTGGGGTGAGGGTAGGAGAAAATGAAAAAATTTTGGCTTGTTTAAGCTTTTAACCAAGCTTTTCCTATTATGGTGACTCATCAAGTAATACTAAGGTGGCTAATTGTGATTGGGCCACCTTTCATGGCATGGTGGCCTGATAAAATTCCAATGGGTGTCCACTTAGTGGGCCCCAAAACTTTACACAACGTAATTTTTCATCATACGGTATTTTTCTCATACTGTCATGGTAAACCCAATGAAAAACGTATTCTTAGACTGTAGAAAATATTCTACTTACCTTTGGTTTATTTTTGAAAGCCAAACATAGCATTTCTTATATCGATGTTTTCACTTAGTAGTATACCTATACCGCATCTGACTCCCTTTTTACACTAGTTTAGGGTTTTTACAGATTTTCTATCTTGTTTATACCTTAATTATCTATCTATTCATATCACAATTTTACAATTACTTGTGATATAAAATTCATTTTATTGATATTATTTACAAATTTTTGAGTATTTAAACTCACAAAATCTGTATTTATTAATATTCAGCGTCGTAATAAATTTATAGTGGAACTTCCTATTAACACTGTATTCTATATTTTATCGTAATTTTTATAAAATACGATTTATGAGGGTAAATTCATTAATCAAATCCAAATAAATATTAGATTTTATTAATGAATTTTCCCTTGGTCATTACAACCTACCCCCTTAAGAATTTTCATCCTCGAAAATCAAAACAATTCAGGATAGACTTTCCTCATTTCATCCTCTCGTTCCTAAGTTGCCTCATCCACTTGTTGGTTGTGCCACAAAACTTTGAAGAGAGGTATCTTTTTATTTATTAATTCCTTTTCTTCTCGAGCTAGAATTCAAACTGGTTTCTCCTCATAGGATAGATTCTCTTGTATTGTGGCGTACGGCGCGGGCCCCACCTCAAGCCTCCATAGGACCCACCTTGCGGGGCCCTCGGACTTGTGGCTCTTATTGGTGAACCGTTCCTGTGCCGCCCACTCATCCGTATTGTCCCCTCTAGGGCCCTCTGGCCCCTTAGGGATTTCTTTCGCATCCCTCGGGTTCGAACCTCAAACCTCCCTTAAGAGGTTCTTATTTTCTTCTCGAGTACCAATTGAGCTTTTATTGTGGCATCCGACGCGGGCCCCACCTCAAGCCTCCATAGGACCCACCTTGCGGGGCCCTCGGACTTGTGGCTCTTATTGGTGAACCGTTCCTGTGCCGCCCACTCATCCGTATTGTCCCCTCTAGGGCCCTCTGGCCCCTTAGGGATTTCTTTCGC
>CAMOHE010036626.1:0-19712 GCA_946598075.1 Artocarpus hirsutus
TTGTAAAAGAAAGAAACAAGTTAGAAATACGAAAGGAGTTAAAAAAAAATGGACAGGGACAACCACTTACGAATTAAAAAAAATAAAAAATACAATAAGAGCAAGAAAAATAATGCATGATTGTAAAAGGCATTTTTCAGTGCATTCGTAGTATAAAAGCTACGTTTGATAAATCTAATTAAAACCAATGAGTTTTAATTATTATAATACAAAACTTTCATATATATATATATATATATAAATATATAAAGTAAAAATTTACTATTGTATAAACTTTTTAAATATTAAAGTAAAAATTTACTACTGTATAAACTTTTTAAATATTAAAGTAAAAATTTATTACAATATAAATTTATTATAAACTATTCATATGTTAAAATAAAAAATTTACTATAAGATAAACTTATCTTATGTTATAGTGTTGATATAAACTTCTCATATGTTAGGAAAAAATTTTTTGTAATATAAATTTTTTATATGTTATAATATTCTAGTTTTAACTTATAATTGGTACAACTATATAAGTTGCCAAACACACTAAAAAGCATGAAGCGCAGGAATACACTGTTAAATTACGTTTTGACCACGTTTTTTTTATTTCAAGAAGAAATTGAAAACAACAAAAAAAAGAAGAGGAAGGAGTTTCAGCGGTAAAATATAGTGCTGATGACCGTTACTAATTTTGATAGGGTGTCTAACAATGTAAAAACTCTCACATTTTACATAAAATTTTATATATTATAATTTTTAAATCTAATAGTTTAAACTAACCTCTTAAATACCCTTTTAAGTTGAATATATTTATAAATTAACCTGTTAAAAATGTTAAAAGAATAATATAATAAAACAAACATTCCTACCACGAAAAAAAGACAGTTTATACATATTCAAGGAAAACAGAAGTTAAATTGTTATTTGCTTCGGTTATATCATAATTCAAGTTCATTTCTTTTAATCATCGTTAAATGTGAGATGGGTTCCCAAAGAATCTGTTTTTTCCTTTTGTTATCGACACTCTTGTTTTAGTCCTTTTAACAGTTTGATCTGTGTGTTCATAATTACAAACATGTGACTTCGTGTGAAACTGTTTCCACTCGCAACGTTAAGAATAACTAACGGCTAAATTATCCGTACCTCACCATAAACGGAAAAAAATTGTTTGACACCTAATACCCTTAAAATGCCTTTTTTTTTTTTTTTTTTGAAGAAAGGACTTTAAAGAGGGGTTGACAATGAAAGGAATTTTGAATAGCTTTTTCCTTCTACAAGTTGATATTCAAGAAAGGGGCAAAGTGAACCCCCCTATTTACTAATTTTTACAGAAGGGGAGGGACCAAAATGAAAACCCCCAAAGCTCTTTTTTTTGTCTTTTCGTCAGTTCAATTTGTCCTTCACCCACCCCCAACCCTATACTTTTTCTCATCTGAATCCCCTAACACGTATTTCTTTTACATTTTGAACCCTCGATACTCCTACATAAAAAGCTCGGATTGCAACAACGTATAGTAATTAGCAGCTTCATCTTCAAGCTCCCAAATCCCCTCCGGCAAAGAAAACCCATCACCGCCGTTAAACCCTTCTACATCTCCGTCACAGTCAAAGCCAACGCCGTTACTGTTCGGAATCCCGAGCTCGTCGTCGGAGGCTTCTAGAAGGTGTCTCATCACTCTCTCGTTCTCTTCCTCTTGCTCGTCTTCCTTCAAAACGACCGGCGACAAACAGGAAAACGACGACGACGAAGAAGCGGGGTAATCTTGAACGACAGTGGAAGAGAGTGTCGTTTGGTTATCTGGGTCGCCGGTTATCTGTAGGAGTGGGTCAGAGGAGGAGAGCTCTTGTTGGAGGGTGGTCATGAGAGAGGATAAGTCCTCGTTTGGCTCGTCTTCTTCCGATTCGAGGAGAGAGAGTATGTCTTTGTAAGATTTTTGGCGTTTGAACGCTTCTCTTAATTCCTCTTCCCCCATTTCTTCGTGATCTCTCTGGCGTTTTGAAGATGGTGTTTCAGCCATTTAGAGAGAGAGAAAAATAGAAAGAAAGGGAGAGAGATATTTGCAAACTGCAAGGTAGGGAGAGAAACTGAAAGGCAAAGGATAAAATGATGAGAGAGAGGGGCAGGGATGGAAAGGATTATATAGAGGGAAAGTGGGGGATAGTTCTTCTTCCGGTCAAAATAAGTTAAAAAAAAAAATAGAGAGGATAGTTCGGAATATTTAATGCGTTTTTAATGTTTATAAGGGAGAAACAGAGAGAGATTATTAAATTGGGAAAAAAAATAAAACAAAAAGTGAGGAGATGTTAATGATCTTGTTTGGGTGTGGGTCAAGCGTAGTGATGGATCCGACGGTTGATAGTTGAGATATATAACCTTATGTCAGAAGGAGGAGCGTGGGACCCATTGGTGATAGTGACAACGGCATTGATTTGGGGGACGAGGAGAGAGAGAGGTGGGTGCGTGTGTGGAGAGTGTGCGTGTAATAAAGGAGGAGAGAGAGAGAGAGAGGTAGTGGTGGTGACAGAGTCATTGGCCCGAGGCGGGTAGTACAAGTGGCAGATCTTTTTAAATAGTAATTTTCTTTACTCGTCGGTCCCGAATATTAAGATTTGAGAGCAATATCTGCAAAAGAATTATTATTTTATTTTTACCCTTTGCTTACTTTTTCTTACTATTATATTATTTAAGAGGCTTCTCTATCGGGGAACATTTCTGTACTCTTTTCTTTTCTTTTTTTTGAAGGACTCAATTTTTGAAATACGTACCGGCCTTCCCCGTGTGTATTATTAGAATATTTAAAAAGTTTGTTACAACTGAGGATTATTACTAAAAATAAAAATTTTATATTATAATATATTTTTATTTTATATTATTTAAGTTGAAATTAAATTTGTTAAAATAATTTTATAAGGTTAAAATTTTGTTATTAATAAAATGGAGCTTTATTTATAAAAATAAATAAAGTGTTTAAAAAATTTGGTTCAGACAAATAGTTTGACAATAAAAGGTGTAAAATTTTTATATGTTATGATATAAAGTTTTTATATATTATAATAGTTTAAATCAAATAATTGGTTTGAACAAAATTTATTACACACTCTCCGTATTTTTTTTTTTGGGATGTTTGGGTCCAACTAATACTAAAGAGCAATAACGCTCGGCGTCAGTGTTTAACTCTGCAATTAATAATGAGGTTTTATATGTGAGATTTATTATAAACTATTCGAATAACAAATTTGAATATAAACTTAAATTTTTATGACAAAAATATTATAGCATGAAAAAATTAAATTGTGATTTGCGAGAAAAAAATACTCACGTTTCTTAGTTTCTTTTAATGTTTAGTGGTGTTAGACAATACTAATGTTTTTTCACATTATTCTTTATATCAACAATAAAATTGTGTAGCACTATAATAATTTGGACTAATTATTAGTAGTTCTAGTGAGGCTTTAAGTTCGAGTCTTACAATGAAAGTGGGATATTATTTTTAGGCTATGGGCTCAAGTATTTTTAGGTTGCCTGCTCAATTTTATATGACACGCTTCATAATCGTCTACAAAGACAAGTAATTATGAATCGAAACAAACATTTCTTATCATATAAGGGCCCTTCTATCACACCCATAAATGAAATTACAATCTCAACCAAGAATCCGGATTTGCAAAAATATTGATGAATAATTTCGATATCTATGTCAATAAAAAAACCTATAAAGATGTATATTTTGCATAAAAATTGAGATTTTTAACTCAAAATTATAGGAAATGCAAAAAGTCCAAATGACACTTAAATGAATTACTTTTGTCGATGCATTATATATCCGCATAAATATTGAAAAAGGCATAGTGTAATAAATATAAATAGATAATGTAAACAGAAAATATATTGGTGAAAATATGTTATTTTATAGTTTTCTTTTGTTACCCTACAAGCTAATCAAGTTATCACTATACGGAGAGAGTGGGAAAAAAAGATGGTGCTATAAGCCTATAACGGTCAAGTACAAAGATCGTATGTATCTTTGAGAAAAGTAAATTTTATTAAGTAATGATGAGAAAAGGATGTGCACCTAAAAACATAATTGTCATCCGTACAACTGGTTCAACTAAATGCTATTTTGATGTGTAAAACAAATGTGATTCTTCCCCACTTAAATCGGCAAAAATAAAGAAGGGCGTGAATTATTGTCATATAGGTAAAAAGATATGTTTGGAATAGCTTTAATTTTTTTTAGTAGTTAAAAAAAAAGCATAAATTTAAGCTTTTTATAGTATTTAGATGGTGTATTAAAATCCTTTTTTAGTTGAAAAATGCTTTTGAATTTGTTTGATTGGATGAATCAAAAACTCTTACATCAATAAAAAATAGTGTAAATTAAAGATATAAATAAAATTGTTAATATGTTATTTTTGAATAAAAAGTTTAAAATGTAAATTAAAAAGCTTTTGACAAGCATTAAATAATTGACTTCTCTTAAAATTACTTATAAAGGCCAAAAACACTTTTCACTCTTCATTCAAACATGTAAAAAACAACTTTTGAAGCAAATAAGCCAAAAAAGTTTTTTTTTTAAGTCATTCCAAACATATTTTAATTGTTATATTAACTTTTTAATAATTTGATTTATGACTGAAAATAATTATGTATCATGTTCTATAAAAAGGTGTTTGGCAAGGACAACATAAACCAATTTTTTAGGTATAAACAGTATAAAATTTTTATATACTATAATAAAAAATATTGTTATAATATAAAACTTTTACATATTACAATAAAAACGGTTCTAACCTTGTGTCAAACCACTTATAACTTTTTTTACGTTGACAATTATATATCAAATCATTAAAAGCAATACAACTCCCACTTAAATAATTTCCAAAGTTTTAACCATGTGTCCGATGGTGCTAAACATTTGTGCTCCTTGGCATTTTCAGGGGAAACAAAAATGACATCTGCTAGTTCTACTGCCAAAGTTGAACCTGCGCCATAAAGCCACAACAGCCCTCGTTCTCTTTTGTTGTTGGGTTTCGGTTCGTAAATAGACGGTGAGGATTTAGTTGCATGTACAAGCTGGTGATTGTAATTGTTTTATATGAGGGTGACGTGGCAGTGAATCATCAACTGGGGTCTGAGGCCGAGAAGAATCTACAGCCTACAGCTTCATGCCCTCGGGGAAAGGACTATTCACTAATAATAATTTTAAGGAAAAAAGTAAACGAAGGATAAAGTAACGTGGGAACTGCTTAGGGGACAAAATGGACTTTTTGCCATCACTTTTGGCGGTTTATAAGATATTTAAAAAAACAATAAAAATCGAGAGTAAAAATAATTTTTATTATAATATGCGAGAGTTTTATATTATAGTAAATTCTTTTTATCGTTATAAGTTTTATATTGTTTATATTTAAATTTATAATGAAAAATAAACAGTAAAATCTATTGCTAAACACATGATTAGGGGCGGTGTTTGATGCATCAGGACCAATGAGATGTTCAATTGCAAAAAACCAAAAAAAAAAAAGAAAAAAGAAAAAAGAAGAGACCGATGAGGAATTTCAACCAAAAATAGACCAATAATATATTTACTAGCTGCCAATAAATAATATATACTGGAGAGGTCTACAGTGTAGTGCACCACTTTTCTTCCTCATCGATGGAGAATAATTAAACACCGTTAGATCACTATCCGACGGTAGAAAAAGATAAAGTAACATCAAAACATAAACAGACTCAACCACACATTGATTATTTTACATTTATAAAAAAAATAAAAAAAGAATGAATCATCTTCTCTCCCTTCCTTTCTCCACCCACCTCCGCCAGTAACACTGCACTGTCACCTACCGCTCGCCGCACCGCCGTCACCGCTCGACCCTCTCCAGCCATGTCTGCTTCTTCTTCCTCTTCTCTTCCTCTTATCTTCTTCTCCTCTTCTCTTCCTCTTTTCTTCACGGTGGCTGGGCAACGCGAATCAGATCCCTTCCACGGCGGTGCCTCTTCGCGGGTGTTCGATTGTCACGACAGACTTCACGACGACTCGACAACGGGGTTTCAGGGGGCTCGGCGATGGGGTTCACGGGGGCTCGGCGATGGGGTTCACGGGGGCTCCGCCTCGTTCGGGGGCCTCGACAGCGTTTGTGGGGGTTGCGACAAGATTCGAGGAGGCTTCGACGGCGATGAGACTTGCAATGGCTGGCAAGGGGGTTCGCGAGTGCTAGCGGCCAGATCCGCGACAGCTCAACAATGGGCTTCTTCGAGTGTAAAGTCTGACGCCAACGGTGAAGTGAGTTCGCGGAAGATGATGGAAGGATTTGCTGGTTGGGCATACCTAGGGTACTTTCTTCTTCTCCTCCTCCTCCTCCTCCTCTCTTCCTCTTTTCTTCACGGTGGCTGGGCGTGTTTGGGGGTTGCCGTGATGCAGTAGGTCGTCGACTAGGGAGGTGGTGGTCGAAGAGGGAGGAGGAGGGGGTGTTTTGATAAGTATTTTCTGAAAAAACTGGGAGAGTGTGCACAGAAATTTTTTTTTTAATATAAAAAAAATATTTATTTAATTTTAAATTTTCTTTTAACTTTTTTAAAAATTTTCCCGGGGTTCTTTACCCAAATTTCTATTATTTTGATGTTCTGAAATTTTGATCAGATCTGTTGTGAGAGAGCGTACCAAAATTTTTACATCTCAGCAGCTCGATTTCTCTTTTTTTTTTTTTTTTTTTGAATTTTAATTATGTGGTTGTTAATTGCATTCTATTTTCTCGCCTCTGCCGTAGACCTTTCCATATATGTTTTTGCTCAAATGAAAAAAAAAAGATATAATTACTAGCTACAAACATCAACCGGACCGCTTTAATATCTCTAGGCATCTTTTAACAGCAAGTTTGGAATGACTTAACAAATTGTTTTTAGCTTAAGAGTTTTTTACCGAGCAGTCCTAATTAATTTTATGAAATTATAATTTTACTACTAAAAAATGGTATAGTCTAATCAAAAAAATATGTTGCACTATTTGGTTTTGTTTTTAGAATTTTAAAAAATATTTTTGTATGTTTTTTAAAGCAAAAATTTAAAAAATATTTTCACCATAATTTTCAAAACATTCTTATTTTTTAAAATAAAAATATTTTTACATATTTTAAAAATAATATCAAACAGTTTAACTATAATTTAAATTAAGGCTAATAGTTTTACGAGTAACAAAGTTATAATCTACAGGGTTGAAAGTTACTTATTATTTTGGACAAGTTTTGGATGACCAGTAAAAAGTATTTTTGACTTAAGTATTTTTGCAAAAGTCAATCATTTTGTGTTTATGAAAAAAATACTTATCAAAAACTTTTTTGTTTACATTTTTGATTTTTTATTTAAAAATAACAAATTAAAAATTTTATTTACATCTTCAAATTACATTATGTTTATACCAATAAAAGGTTTGAACTTGTTTAATCAAACAGGTTAAATTTTTTTTTTAAAATTAAAAAGTATTTTTTTATATATTATTCAAACGTTAATTAAAAAGTTAAAGTTTATATTTATTTTTTTCTATTGTTTAAAAGTAAAAACACATGCTATCCAAACAGGCCCTACGTATAGTTTGGGAAAGATAAATAAAAGATTTCTACAATGAGGACTTATTTATCCATACTCAATACATGTATTTTTATGGTCATCAATTGTACATAATAGATCCAACAATTAAAAACAAAAATCCTACTAATTAGAACTCACATTGTAAAACGTTCCAAAGACAATAATGCAAAAAAGAAAAAGAACCGTGGCATTTGGACTGTTAGTTAATGGGAGTAAACCCTATTTGTTTCATGCTAATGTGTTGTTTCACATCGTCTCTCGGGAAAAAAAAAGTTATGTTGGATTTATAAGGGGATCTTTATTTGGTTTTTTGAGTGCTTGTGTTTTTAAGCAAGTTGCATTTATTGGGTGTTTGGCAGTGTGGTGAGGACCGTTGGTTAGAACCGTTTTTACTGTAGCATATAAGAGCTTTTATACTGTAACGATTTTTTAATTATTTTTTATTGTTACTGTAGCATGTGAGAGCTTTACACTATTTATAACTGAAAAAATAGTGTGAATCACTCTTGTCAAACACAATGTAAAGGTAAAAATAAAAATGAATAGAATTGACAAAACAAAACTAAATATTTTTTGTTTTGTTCATCTTTACCATTCGGCATTGGTCAATTCTACGGTAGATTGCTAAAAATCGACGATAAATAGCGTACTATGTAGAATGAGATAATATTAAGAATAAATTTTATAGTTATGTGTGTGAACCCCACAAGAGATATTAGATATTTAAAAAATGATACTTTTAATAGCTTATTTAGGAACATAGTTTGAATCAATGGTTTGAACTTAAAACGTTACAGCAATTTAAATTTTGTGACAAAAACATTATAATAAAATTGGTTTGAACCAAAACATTTTTGTTCGAATTATGTTTTCAAATAAGTTCTAAATATTATTGCCTTACACAAACACATCATGCAGGTTGACGTTGTAAAACTTTTTTTTTATAATAATAAAGTTTTGGTTCGGCTGAAAATGAATTTATGTAGTTCTCACGTGTGCTCTTAATCTTTTTTTTCCCCCTATAATTTTATTGCTTTCTGTCGAATGGAATTAAGGTGTCCAGTTCTAACAATAATTTTAGATCCTTTTACTAACATTTTTGGTTATATTGGTTGAGATCTGATTGTTACAAATACTTAATGATAAAGGCCTAATACTCAATTAGGTAGATTTAAATTAATAACCTCGCAATAATTAGGCTCGGCTAAAATTAGGTAGAAAGTTATCTATTAAAGAAAAGATAATGTTAGGGAGCTAGCTTAGGTAAAATATCTATTAAAATACTTATCTAGAATCCTTTCGCGAAATGTTAAGTTTAGTCAAAACCACATTAAAACGAGAAAATAAATAAATACCCCTTTAATATGGTATTTTTCTGCCATACTGTTAAAATAAAATAAAAACAAACTTATAGTTAATTTTGCTCAATGACTATTTTTTTATCCAATGTTTTTAGTCATTAAATATCATATGTTTAAGATCCATTATGATGTGATATACTTTGGAGACACAGTCCATTTTTGGATTAATTGGAGAAATGTAAGCAGGACAGCGTATTCCTTTGGGGCGCCCTTGATAAATAAAAAAAAGCAGTATTACATTTACTAGATAGGGTTTGAAAATTGGGAATGACGAGGTAGATTCTGGGGGAGGTTTCTAGTTTCCACAGCTCGAAATAGATGAGAAAACGACATTCATTTTGTGCCAGATCTTGACAGGTACCCCCAGGTCCCAACTTATCATTACTAAAATCAACGGTATTGTTTTAAAAAGCCTTATCTCTTAAGCTGCTATTTCAAGTTTTTTTTTATTCTTTCTTCTTCTTTTTTTTAACGAAGACAGAGGACTCTTGACATTAAGCGGGAAAATGACATCTTAACTAAGGTGACACCTTTTAGAATTTGAATTTTTAGGAGACATTCGTTTGAAGAGTGCAAGAGGTTTGAAACTAAATTTTGAGTTGAGCAAATGTTTGGTTGTATAAATTTAAGAACTAATTTAAAATATTGAAAAGACAACTTGAGCCTAAATAGTGTTAAACTCAAATTAACTCTCCTCTTAATATTAAGATTTTTGAGTTTAACCTTTCTTATATGTGAGAAATTTTGACTCCTTTATTCATATTTAAATGCAATTTCATACTTTGAATTGTAGTTTGAATTTCAATTTCAAACCACTATTTTTAAACTTGTCATCTTTAACTCTAAAAGTTCAAACTACCATGATTCAAACCCCTGAAACAAACGGACCAGATCTTTTGCTATTAAATAAAAAATAAAAATAATACATAAAGTAGTCACTTCTCAAATGGGAAAACAAAAGAAAAAATGTAAATTAAACACAATCTGAATTGAAAGGAAAGATCTTAATATATGAGACAACTGGAACCAAAGAAGCGAGCCTAATGAAACTCGAGCCTTGTTCACAGGCTGCAACTCATGTATCGTTAAAAACGTACTCGGGTAAAACCCACTAGGCGAGATCCCAGAAAGGAAAAAAAGAGTGCACAGACCTAAACATAGAAGTGTTTCTCACATAAAATAAATCAATAGAGTAAATTAAGTGGTATATCACTTTTTTACTATTGTTATTATGTTTAATCATTTTTTTTGTCTTTCTTTATTTGATTCATATTATTTTTCTTGACTAAAAAAGCTAAAACACCCTTAAAAAACATACATTTGCGTATTTTTCTTGACTAAAAAAGCTAAAATACCCTTAAAAAACATACATTTGCGTAACCCTAACTCAAAATACTTATGATTAAGTAGTCTTAATATTATTTAGAAGTGGCATGTTTCAAACTCGTCGAAATAGTAAAACTGGAAAACAAAGCCCTAAAAGCAGTATTTCTCATATTGACCCAAACATGCATGCATTTGGCGATCGAAAACTGAAGAAAAAAGGTGTTATTTATTTTCATTTCTTTAATTTCTCTCTTTTTTTTTTCTTTCCCTTTTTGCATCCAAAAAAGGTCTTAGACTCGCGAGTATAATTGCATATTTAGAAAAAAAGTATTTTTTCTTAACTCACCAAAATCTGTAAAGTTTGAATTCACCATCCACAAATTTAAAAAAAAAAAAAAAAACTTGATTCTTTCAACAAAAATCGAGTTGGAAAAAATATTAAAAATAATTACATAGAAATTAGTGAGAGTGAGAATTGTTGAAGGACAGTTCAACCAGTTAATATCTGTCGTTAATTTTGTGTGGGAAAAGAAAAAGAAGAGTCACGGAAATTAATAGCTATTATATATGAAACTTCATGATCACACAAAGGTTAATATCAGCATCCAGAAAACGGAAGGGAAAAAACAAACATAAGAAAGAAGGTGTCCCAAATTTCAAACCAGATAAGAGAATATTCTACTCAAAAAAAGAAAAGACAAGGGAATATAAATTGTAGCACAAAAATTCACCTTGAAGCAGCCATGTACCTAAAGATATTGACAAGTTACTTTAGCGGTGTCACTTTGCAGAAAGTGCAAGGAAATTTCCCACAAGACTAGGAAAAATTTAACCCATTATTTAAGCTAGGTCAAGTCTTTGGTATTATAAGTATTCTAGTCTTTTTTAAGTTTTTCTTTGATTAATTAGAAAAAATAAATATATCAATGTCCCATAAAATACGTCGAGAAGATCCCTGATGACTTCAAATTAAGAAAGGGACTTCAACTCTTTTTTGTTTTAAATTCACAAAAATAAGACTTCAAAGGTGTTTTGACAAAATCAATTTTGGTTGACACAATGTAGAGCTTTTAAATGCTAAGTAATTAAAAAAAGTGAATTACAATTTAAAGCTGTCATATGCTATAGTTTTCAATTTAAAAATTTCAGTCTAAAGCATATTATTATTTGCCGTCTTCATGAACTAATAGTTAATTGACCGTATTGATTAAGTTGCTTAATAGTTATGAATTCATACTTATAGTCAAATAAACGAAACCCCATGGAGGTTTGAGCTCGAGAACTGCTCATCTATTATTTCTTAAGCTTGTTTATTTAAATTACTTTAAAATTTAATGTAACAGATTGTCCTAAACTATACCTAATTAAGTAATGAAATTAGCATTATTTTTTTATCATTTATTTTTTTTTGCTGGGAATTAGCATGAAATGGTGGTTGGAACTAGCAAGTTCAAGACATCTCGGGTATTGATCGGTTAATTAATCAATTAATTGATAAAGGACGTGGGTTCATGCATGTCCAAAGGACTACTACTACTACTAATAATAATAATAATAATAATACCGATACCAAATATATTCAATCAATGTGGATCCAAATCACGTGTGTGGGGTGTTTGGCAGTGGTGGAAACCACTCAGTTCCCACCACAAACTCGGTTATGAACAGTAAAAAGTTCTCACATGCTATAATAACAATAAAAAAAATTACTACAGTGTAAAACTCTCACATGCTACAATAAAAGTGGTTCCCACCATTGGTTCCCAGCACTCTTCCAAACACCCATGTGCTCTTGCATTAAACCACATCCAAACAACTAATCTAGATTGTTGGGTGATCAGAATCTAAATCGAGTATATAATATATGTGTATAGCTTATTTTTGATTTGGGTAAAATTGCCTTGATAATTATTTATTTATTTATTATTATTATTTTTTTTTTTATGAACGATTGTCGTGCAAAGAAAGCCTTTGAGAATATCGAGGTTCAAGTTGATATAATGAATAAGAAATAATTGTCATGTAAATTAAAGGCATCCTAAGTAATTATCCAGGCTAAGAAATGGGAGAAGCTTGTTGCAGAAACTGCTTGATTTGTCTAGATTATGCCAGTGATCATGCCCAAACCTCCCCATTTTTTGCGCTTAAGGACGTAATTAAAGATTATGGTTTGACCAAAGAAAGATTGGTGGGATTTCTTTCATATAAATATATTCGCACACACACTAACTGTTACTTTTTCAATAAAGATATGTTTTAATAATATTTGATGATGTGGTGTGATAAAAATTCAATCTTGTTAATTATCATATTTTTTTGTCAGTTATTCATTTAATTACAACCATTAGATTTACATTAAACGACTAATAATAACAATATCATTTTTTTTGGTGTTTCTTTAGTCATGAATGTCGGTTGCAATATACTTAATATTGATATTGTTAAACCAATAAAATATAATTGTTAATAACAAATTTATGATCGTGAGTTATATTTTTTGGCAAAGCACATTTCTTTTTCTATTAGGAATAAAAACACAGATAATTATCTTATAACAACAAAAATATCACAAGTAACGAATGTGAAATGTACTCAAACCCCACAATAATCCTATAATACCAAAGGAAACATAACACCAAGGCACTAAATTCAAGGTCAATAAACTACATTTCTAAACAGTCAAATTCTTCATATTTGCCCAATTAGTAGGTGTTTCGACATGAAACTGGTCTTGAATCCACTATTTCCTTGTAATATCACTTCAAACCTTCTATAAAAAGCTTAATCATTAGGTGGTAAGGGCAACAATTGGTCCCCCACCATGTTGCAACTCTGTCAAAAACAAATTATGAAGCAACTTGGAACAAAACATGCTTGAAAGATATGAGTTTTGCTGACGAAGGAATTGTGGGATTTTAGTGCATGACTTAAAGAAGAGACGAGTTACATGTGTGTGGGGGAGAGAGAGAGAGAGAGAGAGAGAGGCCCATGTGGGTGTTTGGTCGGCATCTCAAAAAGTGGTTCTTGCACATGTTAAGTGGACCTAATGTTCAAGTGCTCCCTGATAGCATTAATCCTTCCAACATGGATCTTAACTTGAGTGATTAGTTGCCAACGACTAGTACTGCCTTCGGTACCGTGCCGCAATTGTTTTGCGCTGTCACATAGTTATTATTAAGTTTAATTTATCGTGCGGAGGAAATTTTTTAAAAAAAAGAGAGAAAAAAATGGTTCACTTTGAAATCATGTACAAGGATTTGATTATAAGTTTCCATAATGTCTGTGCCTCAACTACTCGGCAGATGGACCATTCTTTATTTTATCTTGCTGGTTTCATGGGGTTGAGGGCTCAATTATATTAGTGTCGTGGGGATATATATATATGTTAAATGTTTACACGTGGTGATGAGTCTGATAACACTGCCTTCTTTTGCATAATTGGGTTAGAAAATTCTAATTTGTATATTTTAACGTAAACAATATTACAAAGAAAAAAGAAATGATTAATATAATGACAATCAGTTAAATGTATGTATGTATGTTTGTATCATTTTGTTGAATTTTAAAGCAATTTATTTTCAAGAGATCCATGACCAAGTTGAAAAGGTAATAAAAAGAAAACACTTCTTAGCACTATTACGGTATGGAATTTTCTGAAGGTTTTGTGGTCGATCTATTTTGATTTTTGTGTATTATGCTATTGTGTGAATAATCAAAATATGAAAGTTAACAAACACCTCAAGTTTAGAATATATGTCGCGCCTATCCATTAGAATAGGGCATACATATTCCTTTAACCAAAAAAAAAAAAAAAAAGACAGACAGACATATTCCTCCAGAGATAAGATGAGTATAAATAATTCTGTTTTGTATATACAAATGCAAGAAGTCAGAGATTCTTCATGTTTTATTGGCGACTTATTCTACTCCTGTTGATAAGTAACCCTCCATCGTGCAAACTTTAACTAGCATAAGCATATTAATATGCCTTTCATCTTTGATTATCTAATTGATCAACAAGCTATACATAGTTACGAAAAACCCTTTTTATTCTCATGAGATTAAAACTCGAGTACTCATAAAACATTAAGACCCAGTTTAATTTATAGGTATTTTGAGACTGGAACTCATTGTTTTATAAGTAATACGATTTAATCTCATAAGATTAAATAAAAGTACTATATTATTGAAAGTAATAGACAAAAAATATAGGTTAGATTTGTGAATATGATCGCAAACCCAACATAATTAACAAATTAACTTTCCGTTTGATAAATCTGTTCAAACCAATAACAATATAAAGTTTTACATACTACAATGTAAAGCATACACTGTTATAATATAAAGCTTTCACATATTATAATTTTTGTACTAATTTTTTCAGTTTAAGTTGGTTTGTCAAACACTCTATAAAAAGACTAGATAAAGGAGTTTGAAGTATATATGTAACATAAAATTAGTACAAATAGTGAAACGTCAGCTAACAAAGACGCCCATTTTGTATTATTTTTGCTTTGTCAATGGTTGTTCCCCGTACAACTCAAACTAGAACATACAACTGGCAGCGGAAGACAGTTTTTGCTTGTTGCATAAGTTACTGGAGATGTGAAGGGAATTTCCAGATGCTTAAGGCAGTGACCACGATAATTAGAAAAAGTATAATTTCCCACCATTTAAAGGAACAATAATATAAAGAGAATGGGTTTCGGCTAATGCTCTTAAAACGTTTGAAAGCTATAAGCGAGTTATTTTTTTTATGTTTAATATTGCGCCTCTACTTAAGAAATTATTAACTCCGCCGCTTTAGGTACTCCCATATTGTTAATTTCACTATTGTCTTTGTAAACTTCACATTTTATGTTGTCACTTTTACAAATAGAGTTATATATTTTATCCTAATCTCAAGAATTCTTTGCTCTTCAAATACTAACCAGGTGTTTGGCAAAGTGGTGGGACCTGCGGTTTCCACCACAAACTCAGTTATAAACAGTAGAAAGCTCTCACATGCTACAGTAACAATAAAAAAAATTGCTACAGT
This sequence comes from Artocarpus hirsutus, assembly GCA_946598075.1. NCBI lineage: Eukaryota > Viridiplantae > Streptophyta > Magnoliopsida > Rosales > Moraceae > Artocarpus > Artocarpus hirsutus. The sequence continues at coordinate 15,305 of CAMOHE010036626.1, forward strand.
GTAAAACTCTCACATGCTACAATAAAAATGGTTCTCACCACTGGTTCCCACCACCTTTCAAACACCCCATAAAATTTCCCAATCATTTAATGGAATTATTTGAGAATTATGAAGCTCAAATTTCTTCACTTTCAAAGTTGATCAATATGAATAAATCCATATGATATCTTAATTAAACGGAATATTATACTACAAGTAAATAAAAGTTTTTAGAGTAATAAAAAGTGATATGCTCCCTAATTAGATCGATTCCATATTCCAACTATATCACTAATTGAGTCCGTGCGGCATCTTCATGAGGAGAACAAAAACTTGGAGAATATAAAAGAAGAATAACGAAAAAAATAAAGTAAGATGGCATTTTCAAAAAAAGCACCATATTACTCACAATGTTATTGATTATAAATAGTAAATCATAGTCAGATCATAATAGTGTTTGTTTTTTGTTTTTTGTTACTCAATGGTTCTACATCGTTGGTGTCAATATCACTAAGTGTTTATTTTTCCTTGAAGAATCTTAAAAAGGTTGGATATACAGTTCCAATATTCCAAATAGGATTGGGATTTTTGGCACTAACTAATCAAATCTTTCTTCCAATATCTTAAACGATCAAAAGAGAAGCAGGAAAGAAGTCACTCAAAAAATGACATCTTTTTTTTTTTTTTTTTTGGTAGTGGTAAAATCCAAGAGAATCTGCAAAACGGACGCCTCAACTCAGCTAGCTATCTCTCAAGTATACAATTTTAAATAAGGGGTCTAATTTAATTTAAAAGTAGTGCTAAAAAAAGTTAATTGCCAGCAGAAATTTTTAACAAAAAAAAAAAAAAAGGAATAAAACTTGAGACAGAAATAGCTTTTTAGATGAAATGGGCCAATCCAATTTTCTTTTCTTGCAAAATGTTTTTTTAGCTGATTTTGATACGATGGTATTCAAACGGACAAGACAAAAGAAATTGGGCTTCACTTTCTCTCTAACATTCCTATGTTCAATTAGTGGAAGATGGAAATTATGGCCATTATTAGGGCATCCAAAAGGGGATTCCAATCCATTACCCGCCACTTAAAAAATGAGTTTATGCTGAAATGGGCCACCCACATGATGCAATAAAAAGTTTGATTTTGCTCCAAGAAACTATGGACTTGTTGTTGAGGTGAATTCAGACATAATTAGACATTTGTTGATTTTTTTTTTCTTTTTTAACGAGACTTCTTCAGTGGGATTCCTTACTCGTGATATATATTTTGAAACTGTTAAATATATTTTGAAATTATTTTTTTATACATTTGATGATGACAGAAACATACATGTCTGTAAATAGGATTTTTTTTCTGTTCCCACAGAAAAAACCTCTTATAATATATAAACCTACAGTTTTCACACTTAACAATCCATTGTGGGAAGCTGAAGATTCTTGGTAGAGATCACTTGAAATTCTATTTGACCCCTGGTTTTGATTAGACAAAAATGAAAGAGATAAATCATGTTTGTTGTTCCACGTTTTAATAGGCTGTAGACACCAAATCCTACCCTGATTCTTTTGTCCTCTGCATTGCTTTCTTTAGTGAGTTATGATCACGAAGCACTTAACCTGAACAATATATAAATAAATAAATAAATACGCAAAGGATGCTTTAAGAAGAAAAAGATTGGCAGTTTGGCACCATTGGACTGATTTAACTTTATTTGTTTGTTGGAGTTAATGCCCTTTTCAGTAAAATAAGTGATCCTATTCGATTGATTGAGGAGTTCCTTTTAATCAAGCACTTGCTAGAAATCCCCCCGAAAATTAAAAATCACTCAGAGTTTCTTTTTTTTTTTTTTTTAATAAGATTGTAGGAAAATTTATGAAAACTATTTTACCAATACGATACAATGCTTAACAGTCAAATTTTCATGAACTTTTGGCATACCTTGATCTATATCATACCTTTAGATTATAAAAACCACGTACCAACAACATATGAGATTAGGTGATAAGGATTCAATTATTCCTTAAGCAAGGTCTCGAGTTTGAGTCTTGTGTATGGTGAAGAAGATGTTGGGAGAGCTTCCTCGTGTGGGTCCAACTCGACTCGAATCCGGATTAGTCGGGTATACTTCCGCTAGAGTTGAGGGACTCTTTCAGTGGGTTCGTGCTTCTAAGTGATGGGTTCAGATACCGGATAATTTTTACCAAAATAAAAAGATTATAAAAAGCACATACTGTTCCAAAATTATATCTTGTCATGGAAAGATGTTCATTGTGATTTCTACCCCAAAAAAAAAAATAAAAATAACGAATGTTAGGCATTTGTTTGTGTAGGCATTGGCTAATGAAAGGTATAACAGTCATTACGGGTCATTTTTATATATTTATGTAAAAATATTATAGGTTGTGGACATTCTTTTTTTCCACTCCTTGTAATGGACATATAACTAGTTAACTCTAAAATATCAGCATCCCAGAGTTTAGTGGGCTTATCTCTTTCGCTTGCTTGCCCAGTCTTGTAAATGGCCTGGCAATGAAATAAGCCCATTTCTTGCAGCCGTTGCAACATCGAGAAAATGAGAAAACTCCACACTTTTAAAAGTTTTGTAATTTATGTCATATTTTAAAAAGTTTATATCAACTATCATTTATATTACATGTTAAATTATATCGTAGATAAACATATATAGCATTTATAAAAAAAATCTTAAAAATGGCATTGATTAAAATTCCCCCGTGAAAATTAGCCCCTATACCACTTTCTTGAGTCCAGCAATGGTTTTTATCATTATTTTTGAAAATGTTAGATTCATTCACTTTTTTTGGGCATAAACTCTAAATTACCCTCAATCATACTCAAACAGATCTGACACTCCTCTGCCCCCTTTCTCTCCTCAGACCACCAAAATACCGATTGGACCTGACCATTTGCTTCACCACCGGCGAGAACCAAAGAAACGTCAAAAGGAGAAGATGAACAGCTCTATTGCCAAAGTTGCAAGCGCTATTGCGAATTAGAAGTCCTAATTCTACGGAGAATAAAAAATAAATAAGAACACATGAAATTTATAGTGGCTCACTCTCGATGTGAGAGCTACGTCCACTTATAACCTACATAGAATAATTTACTATGATAACGATGAAATTTACAAAAACAAAATTGCACACCCTTTAAAGAATTTTTTTCTAGCCTCTCTCTCAATCAAATTTTTTGAGTTTCATTTTATAAAGAAAAAAAACATAGCCTATCTATATATAGGTTTGCAAATAATAGATAACAAACGACAAAAAAAATACAAAAAACAGGAATCCGTGCTAGCCAACACACACGGCTGCACGAGATGATGCTCACACTATGATTTTCATAATGATCCACGTGCGGCCACAGCGTTTTTCTATGCCCCCAAGTGTGGGCTCTGTGCCACCATGCGGCCGCGTGCATCTCCTTGCACTAGGGTGCGCTTGAAATTCTTTGCATAAAGGTGATATTTTGAAAGGCATTTAATTTAACTCCGTACTTTTTAAAAAGTGTTGTCTCTGGCTGCTATTGCCGGAGCTCTGCTGACAATAAGATGAACAGCTCTGTGCTTGGGTTGCGAAGAGTGCGAAGAGAAGATCGTCGCGAGCGACAATGCAACATTTCGTCGGTGTGAAATCGATGGATCCATGAAGATCGCAAACGGAGGCCCATGGCTTGGGATTACCGTCACCATCATGAAGCGATCTTGTTGACGAAGCCACTGGTGTGAGATCTCGTTGTGGGTCACGAAATCTTCCCTGCCTATTCGTAGCACTTGTGGGTGTGGCGGCCGCTAGCTTGTTGAGATCGGTGATGAAGCGGGCTTCGGAGATCTATGATGAGATTGACAACTGCCGTGGATTGGCATCTCTGTACAGCATTATCTCGTCATGAACCAAACCTAGTACGGACAAAAAGAGAAGAAAGGTAGAGAGAGAAAAAAAAACAAAAATTAGGAGTTGTAATATTATTGATGCTAATCAATAGTAAACTTAAATTTATCAATAATAGACTTGAGTTTATCACAGATAGACTCTAGGTCATCGGTGACAAGGTTAGAGTCAATTCTGTATTTTTATTCTTGAAAAGTTCTCAATTTAAAATTTTCTCACATACTTGAAAATCTAAAATATAATACCATAGAAAGTAGTATTTATCAAATTGACCATACATCATCTTGTGCCGTGGACCTCTCTATGTTACAAGCAATCCAGACACAATGGCCATTAAAATTCCAAAATGAACGATTTAAAATAGCTAGAACTGAAGACCCGAGAAGGTTATGAATATCAAAGATGAGCTAGACACATGAAAGCATTAGAAACTTGAGATGAAATGTAGACTGCATAGTCAGAAGCCGTTGAGTAAGCAGTTCAAATTGGTGTGATCTTGTATTTTGAGCTGCTGGTTTAGAATTTA